>JAOTON010001228.1:652500-779710 GCA_034440635.1 Lepas anatifera
ATATTCATTTTAATGTACATAGTATTCACATTTATTTGTTATTTCAATAAATTGATGGTTTAAATCAGAAGTATCTTTAAGTACTATATCTTTAAAAGGATTCTCAAACATTTCAGAGAACATCACGACAGATATCTTCTAGGTCTTGACTTGCACCTGTCAATGTATCGCTGTGTGTATATAGCTTTGTTTGGTGTTCAGTTTTATCAGAATTGAAAATGCAGTTAAGGCAACCCCAAACGACCAACGCTTGATAAGGAGCAACGACGTCCTGTCTAAGATTCATACGTACAAACTAAAAAAACTACTGGATATGCCTTACGCTTTTTCTGTCCCACATCTTGGGAATCTAGAACAATACTATAAATACTAATAATACTAGAAAGAATTATTAAATACTAAGATAAAGGTAAGATTAAACGCGAAGATTCGGTCGCCGCGGCTAATCGACCGCGGCGACCGAAGACCCGGAGCCGCAGAGTGGCCGCCGCGGCGGGCGGCGCGAGGCCGTCCCGGTACAGCGACCGGCGGATACGAAACCACGCAACCGCAGAGCGGACGTCACCCGCCCACGGCCGGACGGCCAGCCGCCGGCAAGCCGCGGCGGCGCCAGCCCCCAATAAGCAGCCAGGGCAAAACAAAAGAGAAAAAAACAATTTCACATGAAGACCTTTTTTCCTCGAACAACCACTGATGCTTGCTGGCAATGCTACTTGTATCAAAATGAAGGTGATAACACATGTACCATAACACCATTTCTTCTGTCCCTATCCCGCAAAAATTCAAGGTGGCGCACCCTGAGTTTTGAGTGGCAATTCCTGCCCCAGTGCATTCTGAACAATCCAGTGACAAATTTGGCTTAAAAATAAATACCACGCTGCGTAGCCTTCACCTAAAAAAACAAAACAAACAATGAACGCTCCACTCGTCCTCTCGAAAAAAAAACTAGTAAATACCATGGGTGGAGATCCGGGGGGGGTTGGGAGGTCAGGAACCCCTGATCTAGAAACCGAGAGAACCTGGGAGATCAGTCCGGGTCCTATATCTTTTGCCCTCACAAAATATTTTCCGACCCAAAAGTAACAATGGTTCAATTTGCGGCATTTGTGGGATCGGCTTAGTCATATTTTGACATGATGTCCCTTTGCATCTTCTTGGGGGATCCCAGGTCAGATCGACCAAGGCTTGACACCACCATGTCTAGAAAAAATCTGAAACTTTGTCTCCGGGGTAGTTTTGGGCCAGAAACACGCCTGTGAGAATCGTAGCCCCCTCCGACCAACGGTGACCGAGTTATAGCCCGAGGCTTTTTCGGGAGGCAACCTTGTAGCCTCATCTTTGATAATTCATAACTCAAAAACGCATTGCCTGATTAACAAGTTTTGTATGTCATTGAACTCGTTTTGAACTATACATTATTTTGAAAAAAACGAACTTTTTAAATTTTAAAAATTTCGACTTTTAATTCGTTTGACCTTTTCATATATCACCTAGCTTGACCTTTTCCCAGTTGAAATTGACCTCTTAGACACCTGAAAAATTTTGCTTCATAAATTATCATTCGTAATTAAAAAAATGCGTTCTTGCTATAAATGTCAAATTTTTAGCACCTAACGTAGGTATGCAGACGGTTTTTGACCACTGCAGTAGTATTGTGTTATGTTTAACACCGCAAACAAAGCGATTGCTTTTGGAATCAGTTGCTTGCAATAATATTGCATTGTCTTTACGAAATTTTAATCGTGTAAGTGTCAGAGCTTATGAGAATTAACACGCACCCACACGAAGGGGCAGGCAACCGGCCTCCTCAGGTTTCGATAGGTAGAAGAAAAAACACCATTGCGCAACGCCACCGCACCGCACTCTACCTCTAACCCGACATTTTTGCAACTTCTGGCAAAATATTAAGTCTGGGTCATAACAGGTCAGACCGTCAACCCAGGTCAAGAGACCTAGCCTCGAATAAACTGGAGGTGCATCAGTAAGATCATATTTAACCTATCGTCCTTAGATTCACACCACATAGTAAGGTCACCGAGCAAGACAATTGTTCGCAGCAGGATTTTAATATCGATAACCTGGGACAAGGTCAGGGTCATGATCTTTCCATGAGAAATGCATGGGGCAATTGGTAAATTTCGATAACTTGCGAGAATTGAGAGTTGTCGAGAATTGCGATGGAGGTTTTATTTCTACTGTTCAAATTGTTTTGCTCCATCTTAACTTGTCTAGATGTAATGACCGCAAACCTTCTTTACATGTTATTCCTATGATGGCAGTAAGTCTACATGATTCTGTTAGGTGTTCATTCTAAATGGTTTGCTGAACAGCAGAGATAACCAACAATTAGGCCACGGAGCCTGTGTGATATCAGATGGCTCCCAACACAGCACTGCGATGGCTCGTGTGTTTCAGAAGTTTTTCAGAACTTATGCCTGGAGCATGAAAGCGAGAGAAATGACTGAAGAATGTACATCTCCTGACGGAGAGCCGTGCTGCACAATGCAAAAATATTAACTTCATCAAGTTGTGTCACAATGTACACAATTTTAAAGCAATGCAAAGGTTTAATTCTAGTGCAAAGGTTATATCGAAGCAAAATTCAGTTATGTGAGTGAAGTGTTTTCATTACGTCTCACAGGAAGGGTGTCTGCAACTATATCGAGAGCACGGCTAAACCGGTAAAATATCACGGTGGTTTAAAAATTTCAGTGAATAATCAAATACTTGATGCCAACGGTAGGCATGCTTTTCTTACGCATACATTTTTCAGCACGATTAAGTTCTTGCACATTCCACAATCAAGCATAGCCAATGTTGCGAGGCAGCTCCAAAGTCTGTTCGCCAATGCGATTATGGAAAAATGAATACAAGTTTCATAGAATACCAGCGGTAAATAAGACCTCCATCACTTTTCATGTAATCTCTACAAAAAAGAGAGGTTCGGGTTTCGTATGCCTATGTAAAAACCAAACAGTGTCGTGCTGTGCAAGTAGACTTTCTTTTATGGGTGCTGCGCGAATGATCGCAAATTTAGTCATGACAAATTTCTAATGCAAAGGTAATATTATATATACTGGTATAAGTTATTTGGCTTAAGTAATGAGTGATCTAACGGCCATCATTGCAGGTGAATGAATGTGCTTGTGCGGGACAAAGTCAGTGTCAGTGCTGAAGGCATCTCAGTGTATTCCCCTATTCTTCAATGATAATACAAGGCACCAGGAGTGTGGAATTATATCTATTTGTGGGTGCCCAACCACCTCCAATGAAACGTGGAAACAGTGATAAAATTGGTAAAGCATCCTTTGAATTTTCTCTTTTTGCATTTCAAATACTACTTCTTGGTTCAATGCAGTTCAACCCGCCAGTGAGAGGGCTAAATACATGATACATTTTGCTATTTATTTTCACGTAGTGGCTCTCGATATTGTTTCAAATTTTGCCACCCCAGTCATTAAAAAAACACTAATCAAAAGCCTTTTTAAGTGGCGTTTGAACTGGGATCGGTGTCGGCTATGAAATGATCACCTTTTAAAAAAATATTTTTGTATTTGTATTTATTTAATTCATTGCCCACGGGATGACCCCAATAAAAGGCAAAGTAGAGGAGATAAAACAATGGTACATCGGTATAGAGAGCAATCGACATTATATACACATGATAAGAGCACAAACACTGTACAACCGGAGTAAAATACCCAATAGGGCACACGCGTATACAACGCTAAAATGATGAGCGTGAAGAATAAAAACATTAAGGCGACAAGCCTCTAAGAGTCATAAAACACAGTCCGGTAAAACACAGTCCCAAACCATGGCTACAAAGCGGCGACGTAGGCCCTGACTTTTGCACGAAATGTTTCATAATGATCGGCAAAGATGTCTGCAGCAGGGCACATGTGTAAGAATGTATTCAGTTGCCTCGGAAGCCGCGTAAAAAGACCCTCTTTTGTCGTGCCAACCCTTGCGTATGGCACACGCAGCATTGTTCTTTCTTGCTGACGGGTGGCACGAGATGGTGCGTGTAAGTAAAATGACTCAAGAAGAGAGGGAGAACAAATGCGACCCCTAAAAATGTTTCCGGATAAAAATGAGATCATGCTGCTTTCGCCTAGCGTCTACCGATACAAGTTTAAAGTGCCTCAGTAAGTCTCTATTGGCCAGTGATTGTGATCACTGGCGACTGTGCACGTTGAGCCATATCAAAAATTTGTGCTCTATCCGACTCAGGCGGTCGGTATGCGATGCAGCAGCGCCAGTCCACGCAACACTGCAAAAATCCATGTTGGAACGCACATACGCGCAATATGAGGTTAAAACCGATGAAACATTAAGATATCCTCTCGGGTTGGCCTTCTGAAAAGATCGAATGAGAACACCAAGTGCGCGGTTAGACTTTTTACAGTTTGGTCGATGTGCACCTTGAAGGTTAATTTTGTGTCCAGGATTATGCCTAAATCACGAATATGTTCCACATGCTCTAGCACAGTGTTTTCGATAGTATAATTTGTTACCAGTGGCTTAGTTTTCAGAGTCATCCAAAAAGATTTACACTTGGCAGCGTTCAGTTGCAGTTTCCAAGTTTTTGACCACTGACAGGGACATAGTAGATCCTGTTGAAGAGCAAAGGCGTCTGCTTGGTGTTCTATTTTCCTATAAATTTTTGCGTCGTCAGCAAACATAAGAACCCGAGAGGATATTTCAGCTGGCAGGTCGTTTATGTACAATGCAAAGCACAGGGCTGAGATGACCCCACCTTCAGGTGTTCCTGACTCTACCTGACACCACTCTGAGCACTTGCCATTCACTGTAACCCGTTGTTTTCTGTTATAAAGGTAGGACGAAAACCAATTTAGAGTTGAGCCAGATAGGTGGTATGAATTTTTCAATTTGTGGATTAGAAGAGAGTGGTCGACAGATTGGAATGCGGCCGAAAAGTCTGTATAGATACAATTTGTTTGAAGATTTTCCTCGATAGAACTCCAGGCTGTGCTCAGAAGTGATGCCAGATTAGTCGCACATGACCTGCCAGTTACAAATCCGTGTTGCTCTGGTGAAATGACTGGTCTCATATGAGAAAGTAGATTTAAATATGCGACTTTTTCAAGTACTTTTCTAAACAACGGAATCAATGATACTGAGCGGTAGCAGTTGGGGTCTTTCACATCCCCCTTTTTAGAAATGGGAACAACGTTAGCTCTTTTCCACACATCAGGGAAAACACCCTGCTGAAATGACAGTTTACAGATTTTCATCGGAATGGACAGAGCTTCACTGCACTCACGAATAATCCGAGCACTAATTTCATCCGGGCCACATGCTTTGCTAACAGGAATACTTTCCAATATTGACTTCACAAGATCCAAATTACATTCTATATGATTAAGTGGTGTTAAGTCATACAGTGGAGCATCAGGGAGCAGAGTGATGTCGGATTTGGTGAACTTTTTCTGCGAACGCCTTATTTAGAACATTCGCTTTTTCTTGGTCGTCGCTTATTTGTATCCCATCAGCTACTAGAGTTGATAAGCTCCTATTTCCGCATCTGGCTGTTTTAAGAAATGACCAGAAGCGCTTTGGGTTCGCAGAAAAGTCATCCGTAAGTCTTATAAGGTATTGACTATACTTGATGTTCGCATAATTTTTAAACTCTCTCCTTTTATCTCGGAAGCTATGAGCAGTTTCGTCACAATGGTTTCTTTTCATTCTTCTGAATGCTGCCTCTTTCTCTCTGAGTAAGTTCCTGAGTTCGCGATCAAACCATGGCGGAAATTTTCGCTTCACCTCGACGACGGGTATGCAATCATGAATCGCTGCGTGTAAACAATCGTAAAGCAAATCAACGGCGTCATTAACAGGCATATTGTCGAGGATATTCCATGGTATAAGTCTAAGTACAGTACGTAATCTTTCAAAATCAGCTTCTTTGTAATTAAAGGCAGTAGTGCGAGACGTCAGAGTAGCGGGAGACTTTACATGTCTGATAGTACACCGCACTCCTTTATGGTCAGAATCGAAAATACCGTCACTGACATCAACCTCGGTTACATTGCGGTGGTTGGACAAAATCAGATCAAGCGTGCTAGCATCGCGCGTAGGGCGCCACACATATTGCCTGAAGTCGAGCAGTTCACATGAATCAATAAAATTCACTGCACGCCAGGATGTACGAGTGATGTTTGACTTTGCCATCCGGAGACGTCACGGTTCCATCGAATCTCTGGAATGTTAAAATCTCCAGTGACCACCACACAGCGATCCGGATAACGGTGAACGATCGTCTGTAGTGCCGCCATCGCGTGGTTTAACGCTCCGTCGTCCGCGGGGGGGGGGGCAGTAGGCGACACCTAAGAAGATTTTGGGTGTTGTGTAGAGCTCCACAACAAGCAGTTCTGCTTCAGCCGGCTCCAGATCCTGTCGTCTCACAGGGGAGAATCTTGACTGGACGGCACATGCAATTCCCCGCCGTGGGTGGGTCTGTCCAATGGGTCCAAAATGATTTCAGAACAACATTTTTTTAATTTTGTCCAAGTTGTTCTCAGTTCGACTGTTAGAGTCGGAGTCTCACTAAAGTCATCAAGGGACTTGTCACGGAGACCCCGACCCCATCACCCGAACGAGCAACTCCCACAATGAAGGGTTGATTTAGAAACCAAAGTTTAACGTCCCACAAAGCACAGGGACGGCCGCCCCGCTCAGGTCACCCTCTCACCAGTCAGTTGCCAGCCGACCTGTACGTCGGGTAAACTATTGAGCGCCGGAGCGTCTCAGGGGAACCGATCCCAAGCCTGGACATGCACTGCCACTGCATGCTTCTGAGCAGCGGGCCGGAGCCCAACGCTCTACCAACTGAGCTACCGGGGCGGCATATATGAGCATATATTTTTGGCATATATGAGCAGATCCAAATTACCCCCCTGGGAATGAAGCATTTCAGAAACGATTTTTTTTACCTTGTATGAATCCTCTCAAAAGTATGCTGTGCTGCGCTGGGTCACCTTGTATCAATACTATTTTTCAATCTCCGGGAACAACGTAATTGTGAGTTAGTGGTGCTTATAGGGTAAGTTGTACTTATTAAAATTATTGATAAACTTTGTGACATCTTTGTAAATGTTCGTCTAAGGGTGCAAGGCTAAATAACCCATTTCTAATAAGTTCTTTCACCCTCGTCTCCCTCGAAACAATGGGTATTTTTCTATCACTTTTAATGGCTGCTATTTTTTATTATAAATCTTGTCCAGGTTGTTGCTAGTTCAGTTTCAGGAGTTGGAGTCTCACTAGTCATCAAGGGACTTTTCACGGAGACCCCGACCCCACCACCCAAACGAGCAACTCCCACGGTGAAGGGTTAATTAAGGAACCAAAGTTGAACGTCCCTCAAAGCATAAGGACGGCCGCCTACCTCAGCTCACCCTCTCACCAGTCAGTTGCCAGCTGACCTACGGTATTTACGGTACCTTCGACCTGCCAGTTTACCTAAATCATTTTTCCAGAAGTTGCAAAAATGTCGGGTTAGAGGTAGATGAAGTGCGGTGGCGCTGCGCGATGGTGTTTTTTCTTCTACCTGTGGAAACCTGAGGAGGCCGGTTGCCCGCCCCTCGTGGGGGCGCGTGCTAATTCCCTAAACTCTGACACTTACACGATGAAAATTTCGTAAAGACAATGCGATATCATTGCAAGAAACCGATTCCAAAAGCAATCGCTTTGTTTGCGGTGTTAAACATAAGACTGTACTACTGCCGTGGTCAAAACCTAAATAAATTTAACCTCCTGCTTCTCAACTTTATTGCCTCCTTCAATTAGAGGCCGTCCATCAATAACGTTACGCATATTTTGCGATTTTTGAACCCCTTCGTCCCCCATTTAAATTTTCCATTTGATTGGAGAAATGAAATGATACGCGTCGATTGGTGGAAGCCGCGCGCGTCATTGCCACAACCACCCGCCGAGTATGGGTAGAACATGCGCTCACTAAAACTGTCAACTTTTTTCGGCCGTCGGTTGCCGACCTACAGATTCCGCTAATGTAAAGAAGACACTTCTTAAAATGCATGCTATTATTTTTTAAGCTGATCCTGACTATGCCGTTTTGCCAGTCTAAGGAAATATGATGTTTGTTATAGATTTTAGTTCCGAAGCATGTTTATTTAAACAAACTCACTGCATTCTCTGGAGCAGCTAGAACCGTATTTTTGTAACGAAAAGGTCACAAACATCCCAAGCTTTACGTTAGTATACGTCTTTTGTGGATGGCGAGGTGTGAGCACCTGTTATTAACGTTTTAGATCACGCTATTATTTCCGGCCAGATACCCGTATTTAGAGAGGCAGAAAAAGTCTCATGTTTCAGCTCTTGTGAAACCAATGTGGTACGCAAGAGGATGAAAATAATGATGGTTTGCCGGGTTCCAAACAATTCTCAAACGCATCCCATAAATTTGATATCAATTCTAGAAAGTAATTTTTGGCATTCTTGTCCCATTTTTTAGGCCCGCTGCATCACTGTGCATAGCGAAGGTGGCTCGGAGTCCCACCGGGATGGGTGTTAAATGCTCGAAATTTGTTGAAATGTGCATGTGGTCTTTACCTCCCGAGGAAGTCATGATCCAGCTCGTGTAAAAATCCTATCATTCGGTTTCATACGGTATTTATAAGCATTGCCCGAATTTTAGTGTCTTTGTTTTTTACAACAAAAAAACACCACTCCTGCAGCGCCGATCGGACTGGGACCCCTGATTTGAAAAGAGATCTCCACCCCTGGTAAATACTACAGATGGTGCACTGAAGACATTATGGGGGGCGGGTACCCGCCCCTCCCCCTTCGGGTTTTTTTCGGAGACAGTATAAAACGGCGGCGCTACGCGCCGCCGTACTTGGCATACATGTTCTTTTATCATCTTTACAACTTTTCTCAAAATGATAAGGTTAGGTCATCTCATGTCAGATCACCAGTACAGGTCAAGTGACCTGACCTCAAAAAAAGTTTGAGATAGCATAAGTCGGAACAGGGTAAACTTATCTGATTGAAACTCATATCACATGGTGAGCCCACCGGGTGCTCTAAAACATGTTCCGGTATGTTTTATTTAGATGACCTAAGGGCAGGTACGAGCAACGACCTCTACATTGAAAATATATGGGAAAATGGTTTTAACTGAATAACTTTTTTCAGGTTTTCAGGTCATATTCCAATCAGCATTCACGTTACATGTGCCATACACGCCTGGCTAGGTGAGTCCCCAACCAACCCGGAGTCATTTTTCCTAGCTATCATTTTTCAGGAATTACAAGGAAAAAACGGAATCGAGAACAGGTCGACCTCTCCATTCGAAATACATGGGAAAAATGGTTTTAACTGAATAACTGAATAACTGAATAACAATGTTACCCCTATGATGGCATGTTTTGACCTCTAGTGACCTTAAATGTGACCTGACAAAAATGGTTCAAATATTTTCGATGGAGAAGAAGCTGTGCTACCCAACACCGAAGCGAAGATGGCTTAGACCCCCGTCAATGCGCGTGTTAACAAACCTAAGAAAATCTGCAGGTCTAGGAAAAGTAAACTTGCCCTCAGGCTACTAAAGCATAAATCGCTAATATTATGTTGCGCAAAATGATGGTTTTGTGACTGGCGTGGCGCCCACGGATCTAGTGGGTGGTAAGTAATCATCATCACCATAATTTAAAGAGTGGTGGCTTGTGGGAGACTTGATTTGTATTTTCTCTCAGTTTCACAGTTTGAAAATACTTAGGGAACGCCAGAGATAGGACTGGGTTTTATTTTCCGTATACAGAGGACAGTACAGATTGCCTTTTTTAATACAGAGGACAGTAGGTACAGTGCTGTGTTGTCAGTGTATATGATCTACCAGGGTATGTCCTCAAAACACGACAAAGCAAGAAAATGCTTTGAAAAAGCAGCTAATTGAAGATTTTAGTTTCCATTTTGACCCATCTCAAGGCTTATGTTCCAAACCATATTTTTGGTACCCAATATCTGGCGCTTATATGAGTTTATTCAGTCAACCGAAAGAAGAAACTAGAAAATAAAGATGTGGTTTCCTAATAGTGAATTATTGCCCGAGAATCAGCTTAGGACTTCGTATGGTATGTACCCTCAAAGTCGAAAAAGTCTGATTTTGTGCCAATCACATTTTTCTGTATGATTTTGCATGATTTTGCTAATTAAATGGAAAACTACTAGCAAATGTGTGCTTTTCAAACTGTTTATTAGGGTGACGCATATTTGATGAAGTTTTGAAATTTATGGGTAGGGGTGACTTGTCCCACTATTTGGGTCACTCTGAGTCTATTGGCACCAAAATCAGCAAAATCGGGCAATTTCTAGAGGTCGCGCATCGAGCCTCAGTTTTCAGATTTTTTAAAAAAGTGCAAAAAAACAGACAAACTTATTTATAAATGTTCAGCCACATATTGTAGCCAAATTCGGGCCTTTTCATGTTAAAGAGGAGCTATTTAGCTTTCAATCTGCGCTAGTTTGGCTTACTTACAGGGGTTGGTTCAACTTGTATGTCATTTTTTGTGTAACCTTTTACGTTTTTCTGAAATTGGGCCTCAATGGGGTTATATATATATATATATATATATATATATATATATATATATATATATATATATAGGAGAGACAGCCATACAGGTCGAGTTTTTACGACCATTACTCTTTTAAGGACTGTGCGACTGTTTATATCTGCAATAGTGGATCAAGGGGGACTGTGACCCTGAAATCCCAAAATATCATCATTTGACCTCACAAAAAAACACATTTTTCACCATTTGTCTTCAAAAATTGTTTTTCGCAATTTTCACTTGATGATACTACCTCCTCGACCTGTTCCCCATTTACTCGATTTTTACTCCCTTTGCCCCTCTAAAAGGTGTCCTTTAGATCCGCCAATCTTTATTTAGAACTGCTTCGAATAACAATTAACTCAGTCTGGACACGTCAAGGCAAGTTTCACGGGCTTGTGCGTGTTAACATCTGCGCGAGAAAGCACCCTCAGATAGTTTATCTGACCAGTTTCCTCTTTGCCTGCAGAATTAATTTTCTCATAGATGCCAGATACAAATTGCGTGAATAACCCTTGCCTTGACTGACCAAGGCCAGAACATGGCTAGTGAGGATCAAAATACGAACAGAAGGGGGACGAATAGGCTGCGACACCAGCCTTAAAGTCCTCCACAGAGTGTTGTTTGGTGGGCCAACCAGTATCTCAATTGGGGGCACCAAAATGCCCACAAAGCGTCATGTACTGATATTCTTCTGTCACGCGGTGCATAAATCCGTCGACAGGCAAAAGGCGTTCGATGAAACCGCGGAAAATGCCAAAGTGATCTGGAGCATTGCGCACATTAAGACAATTTCTAACAGAGGTCGTGGCGGCAAGCTTTCACGACTTTGAGAGGAGCGGCGTGGCTTACAAAAGAGCAAGAGTCCGGGCGGTGTTGCGGAAGAGACACGCGAGAAGTATCGGGGAAACCTGGAATATTGTTCTACAATGTGTAATACAATGTAGGACACATTGTAGGAGATGTATTGTACGTAGAGGGCTATGTCCTCCGTTTTTTCGGTTGGTGTGAGCACTTGAGCAGCCGATTTTTATTGATCTCTTCAATGGCATCAGGAGCTACGATATCTCAAAGTTTATCCAGGTTTCCCCGGAACTTCTCGCGTCTCTCTTCCGCAACACCGCCCCAACTCTTGCCCTTTTGTAAGCCATGCCACTCCTCCCAAAGTCGTGAAAGCTCGTCGCCACAACCTCTGTTAGAAGTTGTCTTAATGCACGGCATGCTCCAGAACACCTTGGCATTTTCCACGATTTCTTCGGACGCCTTTTGTCTGTCGACGGATTTATGCACTGCCTGACATAAGAATATCAGTACATGACGCTTTTGTCGGCAGTTTGGTGCCCCCAATTAAAGATACTGGTTGGCCCACCAAACAACACTCAGTGGAGGACTTTAAGGCTGGTGTCGCAGCCTATTCGTCCCCCTTCTGTTCGTATTTTGATCCCTCACTAGCCATGTTCTGGCCTTGGTTAGTCAAGGCAAGGGTTATTCACGCAATTTGTATCTGGCATCTATGAGAAAATTAATTCTGCAGGTAAAGAGGAATCTGGTCAGGTAATTAAACTTTCTGATGGTGCTTTCTCGCGTAGGCGTTAACACGCACAAGCCAGTGCAACTTGCCTTGACGTGTCCAGACTAAGTTAATTGTTATTCAAAGTAGTTCTAGATAAAGATTGGTGGATCTAAAGGACACCTTTTAGAGGGGGAAAGGGAGTAAAAATCGAGTAAATGGAGAACAAATCGAGGAGGTAGTATCTTCGAGTGAAAATTGCAAAAACAATTTTTTGATGAGAAATGGTGAAAAACGTTTTTTGGTGGGGTCAAATGCTGATATTTTGGGATTTCGGGGGCCACAGCCCCCCTGGATCGACTATTGTAGATAACAACAGTCGCACAGTCCTTAAAAAGAGTAATAGTAGTAAAAACTCGAGCTGTATGGCTGTCTCTCCTATATATAGGCCCATTGAGGCCCAAGTTAAGAAAACGTAAAAGATTACACAAAAAATGACCTACAAGGTGAACAAACCCCTAGAGGTAAGCCAAACTAGCACAGATTGAAAGCTTAATAGCTCCTCTTTAACATGGAAAGGTCCGAATTTGGCTAGAAGATGTGGCTGAATATTTATAAAGAATTTTGTCTGTTTTCTGCACTTTTTTAGAAAAACTGAAAACTTTGAGCTCGATTTGCGACCCCTAGAAATTATTCGATTTTGCTGATTTTGGGGTCAATAGACTGAGAATGAGCCAAATAATGGGAAGCCCCCCCCCACCTATAAATTTCAAAGCTTCATAAAATATGCGCCACCCTACTGTATATTTCACAAAACTCATTTTTGTTAACGACTGATCCCGGCATGGGTGTAGCATAGGTGGATCCAGGGGGAGCAAAGGGGGCACGTGCCCCCGGATCGACCCTCGGTGCCCCTGAAATGGTCACGGCGCCCCCGAAAGGTCGATGGTGCCCCCTGAAATGTTGTTTCCCCAGGATGCGAAAACCGGCACCCACCGATAGGATTTTGCGCCCACCTGATAGGTTTTGCCGGTCAAAAGTGGCGCCCCCTGGTCCGGATGCGCCCCACCCGGGAATGTGCACCCTCCGATCGGCAATCCTGGATCCGCTTCTAGGGTGTAGCGTGAATATGAAAATAATAGATTACCTAGTATTACCAAATAGCAATATGAAGTCCTTCAAAATTAGGTGTGAAAATTCCTAAAATGTCAGCCATGTGATCACATATGTTAAGAAAATAGAGTGCTGAGTCGACTCAACTCCCGACTCACAGCTTAGAGGCTGACTCTGATTCTGACTCGACTCAACTGGTTGAGCAGTTGAGTCTAATAATAATAATAATTGTTGGGGCTTATCGACGCACCAACTGCCAGGGTCATATGGCGTCGCCAACTCTTTCCCTGTTGGAAGGGTTTCTCGGGAGCCAGCTTGCTCCTTGTTCAGGGAAGCCGCCGGGCCTTGAACCCGGGTCGGCTGCGTGGCAGACAGCTACGCTGACCACTCCACTACCGCGCCCCGAGCAGTTGAGTCGACTCAGATTCAACCCAAAGCTGGAAGTGAGTCGACTCGACTCTGACTCGTGGAAAATTTGAGTCGACTCCGACCCTGAGTCGCGACTCAACAACAACATGGCCCTATCATCTAATTTCGATAAAATTGGTACGTACTGACACGGAATTTATGTAGAATAGACATATCTTTCAGACATTTAAAAATTCCAACTTCAATGGTGGTCCCAGGGTCAGAAGCACATGTTGAAATATATAGGTACATTTTAACGGTTTCCTGTTTAACCCTCGCCCCACCGGGGGGCCATCGATGCCCCCCCTAAGGTTTTTCCGGGATAGCAGAAAAACGACGAGGCGCAGCACCGCGGTTGAGGGCTCTACCTCTCACTGCATCATTTTCCCATCATCCCTGAAATTTTTTACCCCGGGTCACCCAAGGTCAGGTCACCAGGCGAAGTCATCCAAGGTCACCTCACTTCAACTTTAGAGCTCTATAAGAGCTACATTTCGAAGTCGATCGATTTGAAACTTCGTACACTTCATGACCCCGCCGGGGTCTACAAGGTGTAAATCCGGGATTTTTCGATTTCGTGACCTAAGGTCAGGTCACGAGGTGACCTCTCCCATTGAAAAAGCATGGGGAAAAGCTGTCTTATGATCTAAAAGCCACAAAAACGATTGAACATGCTCGGCTTGATCAGAAAAGCGTTCTTGGATACCCTCTCTCGGATTCCAGGGGCCATATTTACCCTTTTACCTCTCCGAGGTCATCCAAGGTCACCAGGGGTCAAAAACGGTATTTTGACAATAACTTTTGACCTAATAAAGCTAGAGCGCTGAATCAAACACCATCGTGTATGTCTTGTCACTGGCTTTCGTTTGATATACGGCAAGGTCACTTTCTGACCTTTCGTGACCTCAGGTCATATTAGGTCACGAGGTGGCCTCTGGAGGTCAAACCACGGGCGATAGTTCATTATGTTGCACATAGCGGAAAAAGATCTGGAATTTTCCTATCCAATGTATTTACCACGTCTCAATAGCTCTAATGGCATAAGAATTATGCCCAGTTTGCTTAAGCATTGCATATTTGAGTGAAAATAGCCGATCTTGACCTAATTTGACCTCTAGAGGTCAAACCATTGACCTGAGTGCTAAAACATGCAAGTAATTTCTTACTGAATTCACGCGAGCTTTCTAATGCACTTTGCAGATTTGCGCTAACGCCCATACTTTCGGAGTTAGAGGGGGGCCATCGACGCCCCCGGTGGGGCGAAGGTGGCGCCGGACCCCCGGTGGGGCGCGGGTTAAGGAAGTACTGAATTTATTTCGCCAGCTGACTAAAATACATTATTACCCACGAATTCATTGAAACTTTGGGAAAATCTATGGATTAGAGGTGAGAACTGGATTAAGGTGCCCAAAAGAAACTGCCACTTCTTGTACCTTTCTCTGTTATAAGGGGGCGCAATTAGTTAGGGGCACGATACACACACTTTCCCCTACATGTTCCTCTGCTATTGATAGCTACTTTTATCTTACCAAACCGTTACCCGATGATGCCAAATTCGGGGGAGTCTAAGCCCTCTTTTCTCCTTGATCCGCCTATGAACCTGGTTTCACTTTTCGGTCTTGAAACCAAGTGCGTGCCCAAAATGCTTCTCCCTTTCACTGCACCTGCTATACTAAAATTTGCTTGCACATGCGTCACCCGTCGGATTCAAAGGGGACCAGGAAGGCCTGGTCTCCATTTTCTGTCCACAACATTTTCGATTTCAGCCAAATTGGGAAGAGATCAGGAATTTGTGTAGCCAGCCAACACGACATGCAGCAATAAGCCCAAATCCAGTCAGTGTTTGATTCTAGAGCGGAAAGTTCCTTGCCAGCAGCGGGCTGAGTATTGACTGGCCCCCTCACTTTTTGCCGGTGGCGACGTTTGTGCGTGAGATTCACCTTTAAATGCGCTACCTGAGTGCGCGAATGATATGCTATGGTGGCAAAATCCTCATAGATTACAAGCAAATCTCCCACTACTCGCGAATCTCCTTGCCTTTTTACTGTGCGACCACTTGGCGCAGTGGCTATTTCCGGACCCCCATCAAGGACGCCTGCATTAGCAGGATTAGCATTTTATGAACGTATTTGACCTGAAAAAGAAAACTGAAGCCAGCTATAGCATTCAGCTGGCAGCTGGCTGGGTACGTTACCGATACGTGCGGTGCCGTCGTCTCCCGAGCCTCCGCGCCTGCGTCGTCGCCGTGGTCGGGGCGCAGCGAGATGAGAGCAGGTGTGGCACCACCGTCCTCCTACAAACCAACGCAAATAATGACAACAATAAGTTATTTTTTTAAAAGTTGCAGACATCTATCAGCTGTCACTCGGCCATCTGTGCTACCTGTGCCACCACTTTCTATGAAACCAAATTTCTCAAATGGTTCTCGCAGGTGGGCTCAACCAGCAATGATTATTAGGCGGAGAATAGCAGAATGATAAAGTCAATGAAGTCATTTTCACACATGAAACAGCATCTGCTCCGTCAGCATCAGTAGCAACACCAGCACCAGGGACAGAATTTGCACCAACACCAGCACAACACCAGTATGAGTGCCTGGACCTCTGGCGGATCCAGGAGCAGCTTTGAGGGGGCATGCCAAAGTTTTGGGGAGGGGCTAAATTTAGGGAAAATCACAAAAACATAGTACTTTCAAAGAATAAAGGATAAAATGTGGTCTTTATGGGGGCAAAAGATACTATTTTAAGCTTTGGAGGGGCCATAGCCCTTTTCTTCCTTCCCCCTCGGATCCCAGTGACCACCACTGGCCCTGGAACCAACACAATCCCCGTTACTAGTACACAGATTCAACACCCGGACATCAGCTCCAGCAAGGGCACCGGTATTTGCACCAGCACCAGTAGGCATTCAAAGCCCAAGAATTAGCACGGCTGATAAGAAGTAGTACGGACGGCGCCGACAGCGTCCGCAGCTTTTTGCACCTCT
This sequence comes from Lepas anatifera, assembly GCA_034440635.1. Classification (NCBI taxonomy): domain Eukaryota; kingdom Metazoa; phylum Arthropoda; class Thecostraca; family Lepadidae; genus Lepas; species Lepas anatifera. The sequence goes on from JAOTON010001228.1 coordinate 669,112, forward strand.
GATTTTACTTACGTGTCCGTGCCAACCCCATGAAGCCACCGTAGCCTTTTCGCAACTTTGCTGTGGCAAGGTAAAACCCTCGTGTTCGCGCAATACACCTGTATGCCTGTTTCGAAACACGATTGGTATATATCACTGGACAATATTTAAGTCCAAAAGCAATAAATGAAGGTACCAAATTAATTGATAAACCGGAACAAGGCATTTTGATACAAACAAAACAAATATTACATATCCTTAACTTTTTCCTTGCATAAATCCTTGTACAAGTCCTTGCACAAATTCACCACTCACCGCGCCGGGCTTCAAGCTACGACTGCTCTCCGATTCCGGCAATGTTTCAGCCTCACGTCTCGCGCGCAACAATGGTGTGCGTGCCCCGCTGAATATTTTTCTCCGGGAGCACCTCCCGCTCTGCAAACTCCAATTGTACCATGGCCTGTTATCTTGAGTGTAGGCAACGACTGTCTTTTATGTCTTAACACCAACCCCGGTGGGCCTCCGAGCCACCTTTGCCCTGGTGATTGTGTTCAAACACCTCCCCTCGTTCTCGGCTCCTATGCGGGATGGCGAAAAAACGCGAACGCTCTCTAACCTCTGCCCGCAGGCAAGCGGCAGTGGGCGGATGCAGGCCGCTGATTGGTGGAAGCGCGTTCACTTGTATTGCGAGAAATTCAACGGTAAATTTTTCCGTGAAAATGATGATCTTTAAACCATGAGCCAGGAAATCTATGAACACTATTTGTTTTCAAATATTTCTAGCCATATTTTGCCCCCATATTGGCTTGATTATCTGCTCCACCATCCTAGGCAAGCCTTCGGTGCAGGCAAGGCGGCGCGGTGGCAGGCGCACAGGCTAGCCGGCGGCCGAGCTCGCTGAAGTCGGAAGCACTGAGATGGGTTTCTGCTGAGTTGAAGGGAGTGGGCCCCGGCCCGAGGGCAACCGAGAGAACGAGGAGATAGGCGTATATAAAACTAAAATTTAACCCAGGAGGCGTTATGGAGAGTGAGGACTAACCTAGAGCGCTGCCGAGGTTAACTCAGATATTGCACCAAGATAGGGAAGCACGTGCTGTTTTGCACCTTTGTATGGTGAAAAGGTACAACACTTCAGTCGGGACTCAAAACATTTCCATGTTTTAGCACATTTCACCTTTCTCACGCAATACCGCGAAAACTAAAACTGTATGGGGAGACCCAAATGGCTTATGCGATGGAATACTTTTGTCTAAGGAGGGTGGTACTCTCTATGGATCATTGGCGGACGCAGGGGGGTCATTCCGGCCATGCCCCCAAAGCGCTGGAGGGGGTCCAAACTCTCTTTTGGCCCCCTCAAACGCCGGAGAAATTTTTGAAAAAAGGTGTTTACACTAGGTCTGTAGAGCAAAAAAATATTCGCTCCCCACCCCCCCCCAGGGAGAGGCAGACATGGGTTTGGCCAGGTTTGCCCCCAAACTCGGGTCTGCGTCCGCCCTTGCTATGGATCCATCATACTAACGTGGATTTCAGAAAGCTATTGGTGTCATCCGAATCCCAAAACTGTCAATTACGAAGCGTTAAGGGAATAATTGTTCTGCAAAGATTGTTTTCAAAACACCACAGCCAGGGGCGTCGCCACGTATTTTTACTGGGGGAGGGGACGGACCCGCACTGGCGATATCCGGGGGTAGGGGTGGGGTTTTTACTGGGGGAGGGGACGGACCCCGCACTGGCGATGGCCGGGGGTAGGGGTGGGGTTTTTACTGGGGGAGTGGACGGACCCCGCACTGGCGATGGCCGGGGGGTAGGGGTGGGGTTTTTACTGGGGGGAGGGGACGGACCCCGCAATGGCAATGGCCGGGGGTAGGGGTGGGGTTTTACTGGGGAGGGGACGGACCCCGCACTGGCGATGACCAGGGATAGGGGTGGGGTTTTTACTGGGGAGGGGACGGACCCTGCACTGGCGATGGCCGGGGGGCAGGGGTGGGGTTTTTACTGGGGGAGGGGACGGACCCGCACTGGCGATGGCCGGGGGTAGGGGTGGGGTTTTTACTGGGGGAGGGGACGGACCCCGCACTAGCGATGGCCGGGGGTAGGGGTGGGGGCAACGTTTGGGCATATTTAGTGTCTTTGAAAAGGCAGCTAACGACGATGCACTTCACCTCTACATTTACGTGGGTCCATGCGGGTAAATGTGGAAATGCAAAAAACCTAGGTTGAATCCCAATTTTTTGGGGGACGTCCCCTAGTTCGTGAGTTCGAGGAAACATTTTAAGGTCAGCCAAGAAAATTGTCCTAATCGCCGGAGACAAATTGTGATCTGAGTCATTCTGGCTGTTCCAGAAATATCACTTCCCCATATATGCTCTGGAGATATTATTGCTTCAAAATTTGGGTTTAAAATTTTATATGAGCCGTCATGATCTAAGCCAGCATAGGTATATATATATATATATATATATATATATATATATATATATATATATATATACAGGGGTGGAGATATCTTTTCAAACCAGGGGGTCCCGGTCCGGTCGAGGCCGCAGGAGTGGATGTTTTTCGTAAGAAAATGAGGACACTAAAATTCGGGCAATGCCTATAAATACCTTATAAAGCCGTATGATGGTGGGATTTTTACACGAGCTGGATCATGACTTCCTCGGGTGTTAAAACCGGCATGCACATTTCAACACACTTCAAGACAGGGTATTTTTTAAGGAAAAGTCAGTAGGGGGGGGCATTTCTTGTGCTGGCCATTATAGTGTCTTCAAGGGAGCAAGACCCCATATTGAGGGGGTTTAATAAAACTTGGACGCGTTAGTGTTAAACAAATATTTCTCAAATTTTGTGTTATTCCATGTCTAGAGATTATAGATGCTGTCCAGAGTTGCCAGGTTTTTCAGCGGAAAAGGTCAAACCGAGTTAGAAGATGGGCAAAAGAGGGGCAAAGTTTTATTTCCACTAAAATAGCCAAATAAGCACCACAAAAGCCAGATTTGAGGCTAAAAAGGACCCATTGCGACAGTCATAAAACCACAGAAAAAGCAACTTGTATAACTGTTTAAGACTAATTGTTTTAGCACACTAACCATCTTATAGGAAGCCAAGGGTGTAGAGGTGGGAGTTTCGGGCAATTTTGCAGGCCCGGGCCCGGGCCCGGTCTGCTGCTGATTTTAGAAGCCCGTCACAAGCCCGGTTTGTGGTAGAAATTGCTTATCAAGCCCGGGAAGGCCCGGTATCATGGAAAAACCATAAACGACTGTATACAGCATTTATTTACTTTAAAGCTGTCTCAAATACATATTTTAAGCCAATTTATCCTGGAAAAAGTTTTGGTTGCACCCAAAACCATATTAAAAAGGTGCATGCGGCATCAGTAGTCTCAGCTATCTTAATAATTCAGCAGAAAATGATACTGAAAAACACAGTATGAAACATGCCTTGCTTATGATGCAAGCTTACTTCAGATAATGACCAGCATCACCTTATAAAACAATGGGCATTCGAGATAGAGATATGCACATGGCAGCTAAAAGAATCAGAATGAAATAAGCCCACTAATATCAGACATTTCCTCCATGGTTGCACTTTTAAAAATCATTTTGTGCTGGCACGAGCCTCACAATTGAGTTCCAATAATGTTTATGAATAGAGGAGAGAGCAGTGACAAGTTTTCAGCTAAAACTTTTCAGAATATCATGGCAGAATGGCGGTGAATGAACCAAAAATCCTTCACATTGTCCCTGAATTGATACATGTGAGCATTTCCCTTTTAATTTAGCCAGTAAACAGCTTGGAATATAGTCAAAAGATTGTTCTGCTTGGGTCAGCCCGATCTGCAAAGTAGGTAAGCCAACAGGCCAACAAGGTCCATCAGCCTATCTTGATAAGAAACCACTAGTTTTCCACATGTTCGCACCAAACATGGTATAAAAGGTTGCACCCAATCTCCACCAAAAAGTAAATCTGACACAAAAAACAACTCGAGTCCATCCACATTACCATCACCATGCGGGCTTGAACACTATTTCCGTTTGTTTTGTTGTATTTTAGGGGCTAGCGCTTAGAAGGTATCTGAAGCGCCGTGCTTGTCTACGTTATAGCAATCATTTATGAAAATATTTTTCACTAAAATTTACCAGAATAGTAAGTTTATTTCAGTTTAAATATTTCAGTACACTTAAAAATATATTCTAAAAATTTCAGGGATTTAAAAAATCAGCAAAAGCTGTGTAGTACATTTGTTTAGTTCCTGAGAATAGCCCTTTTTGCGCAGTTGTTTCATATATGATGCTTTTCTGACTCTGCAAATCTTTTCAAGCTGTTCTGAAGCCCGCTGAATTTGGCGTGTCTGAAGACCATCATAAATTTGGATATTGTTTTTGTGTTCTGTCTTTCTATGTTTCCGTAATACATTTTTAGTGTGCTGGGAGGGAGGTGTAAAGTAAAGGTATCTTGGGAGGGAAGTGCTGTTATGTTCAAAGCTTATAATAGAAGTTGTATTTCATAGAGGCCAGGGAAGTATCTCCACAAGGAAAATGCAACACATAGTGTCAAGTATATTCATGTTTTGGTGCAATTTCAAAGGTTCCTTCTAAGGCTGACTGCTCTCCCCTGTATCTCCACACAACAGATGACAGAACAGAAACACACAACAGAATTTATATTCTAAAGTACTTCGATCAAAAACATGTTTTCTTTATGCCTATTCCCTTGCTTATACTAGCCTTTTCGAGTGGATTCTGCATCTTTTGGGCAATGAAGGAGCAAGATGAAGCTGTGGAAGGGTCAAACTTATCAACATTTGTTCTTGCATCTAGAGTTATCAGGCCAGTTTGACAATTATGGGCTCCCAATAAATAGTTTGTACCTGTCATTCACTTCGCCATTTTTGGCAGAGGACATGGGAATGGCTCCATAGATGGCATTTTCTTTTTACCTGAAGCAGAAAGCTTCTGGAAAGAATGTTCTAGCTAGAGCTAGGTGTTAGTATCAATATGTCAGCAACAAATGGGTTAAATGACTTCCTTTGAAATGGTATACGGACAATATGGAAGTAACAAATAGGCTACCACAATTTGTATTTTATTCACCCATATGTGACTTGAAGATTTTGAAGTCATTAGGATATTCATAAGGTGACAGTACAGCATGGATGTGTGCAACTGTAGGCATTATTCAATATTTGATTATAAATATTGATACAGGTTTAAGTAACTTGCTTTTGACCCTGACATGAGTAACAGATAGAAAGTTAGAGCTTCATGCTTTTACATTCCTGATGTGTTTCTTAAAGTCGATGTCTCAAAATTAATTGTAAATGCATTTTCAAAAGCTGCAGGTGCATGAATAAGATTATGTTCAGTGGAAAAAAACTAGGTCTGTACTGAAAAAGGCTTATTTAACTTACAGAAAATTGACTTTGAAGTCCCAGTTCAGTTGAAGCCCGGAATGAGCTGGGTGAAGCCCGTTATCAGCCCGGCATTGGCCTAAGTAAGGCCTTCAGGCCCGGTCCAAGCCCGCGGGCCTGGGCCGGGCTTTTGCCCCGGGCCCCCGGGCCTGGAAAGTTCCACCTCTACAAGGGTGCCCTTCCAACCCCGCGTGGCCATCGAATGATTTTATCCACATAACCAGAACATTTTTGGGATCATCAATCACCCTCCCCCAACTTTTTCACCAACAATTTTCTGATATCAATCAAAATGGGAGAAAACCGGAAATTTGTTTAACCAGCCGGTGCGGAAGGCAATGAAGAGCCCAAATTCGAAAAGTTTTTGGTATTAACATGGAAAATTTGCTGTCAGCATCAGGTTGAAGTTTGGCTGCCCCCCCCCACTTTTTGCCGGTGGCGACGCTTATGTATGCTACCACCACAATAATAAATAAAAGGCTAAGCACTTCATACTGCAACACCAGCAACCAGTCTTGCGCACTTTTATTACACCGTGTCCCGTCTCATCCACGAACGAGCTCTTAGCGCTGACAACTGACTGCGTGTGAAATGAGAGCATCATGCAATGTCACGGTACTGGCTGGGATGTGGGCAGGGGCGCAGCCAGGGGGGCACAGGGGGCACGTGCCCCTCCCCCATTGGTGCCGGAGTGCCTTTTTGATCGTTAGGCGGTGTACCCCGTTTGTGCCGTGCCGCTCGAAATTTAGTGCCCTACGCCGTTGAACCTAGGTGCAACTAGACTGCATTTAGTGATTAAACTATTGTTTGATAATTTAGTGCCTTTTTGGTTAGCCAGGGCATTCTGTCGCCTTTTCAGGCACCCGTTAGGAGTATGAGCACATAATCCGTTTCCAGCTAATATCTCATCGTCGCCAATAACCGTACGGGCGGAGCTAATCTGGTGCCCCTTGAGCTAATCTGGTGCCCACTGAGCTGGTTTTGGCCCCTTGAGCTGATCGCGTGCACTCTGAGCTAATCTGGTGCCCCCTCAGTAAATTATTGTGCCTCTTGAATCTATCTAATGATCTATGAGTTATTATGATGCCTCCGAGCTCCTTGGTGACTTTAGTGAGACTTCGACTCCGACATCCGTACTGGAAAAAACTTGGAAACAATTATTTATTTATATATTTATTCATCCCATATGAGCGACAGGAGCTTGCCCCCAGTAAAAGCTCAAGTCAGGGATAACATCCAGATTCACTAAAATTACATACATGACACATGTTGAAAAACAAGTCAAGACAAAAAGTAAATACAAGGTAAAAATAAAAAGATAAAAATATAAAAGATGAAACTCTAAAAACATTAAAAAAATACATATGTAAAGTCTGCTTTTTTGTACCCTACGCACAAAAAAGCAGCCTTAGCAAAGCAAAAAAGCATAGGATGGCCAGTCTGGAGCGACCAAATCATCACACCTAACATCCTGTTTGCTCGACTTACGATTTTATCTATATGTTGTGCGAATGTTAATTTGGAATCCAGCCAGACGCCAAGGTCCCGAATGAAAGATACTTTTTCTAGGGCGTCGTTTTGAATTTTGTAGCTGTTCAGCAACGGTTTCTTCTTCAGAGAAATTGTAAATGATTTGCATTTGGACGGATTAAGCTGCAGCTTCCAAAGGTGAGACCAATCAGCCAAACGTGTCAAGTCAGCTTGAAGTAGCTCTGAGTCCTCAGGAGTCACAATTTTATTATACAATTTTACGTCGTCGGCGAAAAGAAGACAGTTCGTCTTAATTTGTCCGAAAGCTCATTGATGAAGAGAGCAAACAGGATCGGTGAGATCATTCCACCCTCCAGCGTTCCAGAGAGCACAGGTGTCCACTCAGAAAATTTTCCATTTACAACTACGCGTTGCTTTCGATTTGTGAGGTAAGAAGAGAGCCAATTGAGGGCGGCACCTGAGATTTGAAAGGAGTTTTTTTAGTTTATGAAGCAGTAATTTGTGGTTGACACTCTGAAACGGCGAGGAGTAGTCGGTGTATATGAGGTCAGTTTGATGACCAGATGAGATCGCCTCCCACGCCGTTTTTAGAAGACAAGCTAAATTTGTATCACAAGAGCGGCGTGGGACAAAGCCATGTTGGTTTGGGGCCAGGACCGGTTGAACATTAGAGATTAGTACGTCACATACACAGCGCTCCAGAATCTTGCCAAATAGTGGGGTGAGTGAGATAGAGCGGTAATTTGAAGCGAGTTTTTTAGAGCCCTTTTTGTGCACAGAACAAACTTAACCTATTTAAAAAAACGAGAGGGGGTGTCAGCACTAGCCCAGCTTGTCAAAATTGGTTCCGATGTCGTTTTGCTTTTCAGCCTTAGCGATGGAGTGCACTCTGGTTTCTTTATTTATATTGTAATAATTTGATATTGCAACAGATTCGTAGTTTGCGTTTTTGCAGAACAGGAATACGATCTTTAAGTGTTGAACAATTTCCCAACAAAAAAGTGAAACGCGTCTAAATACATAAGTTGGTAGTTTATTGTAATGTTTATCCAACAGCACATCACACTGTGTGCGTGGTACCGCGCTCTCCACGTGCAGCAGTCTTAGAGCCATCCGGACCGGCCCCTCAGACTCACGTCTGCGGCATTTATGTTCTTCAGAAATAAATGCCGCAGACGTGAGTCTGAGGGGCCGGTCCGGATGGCTCTGAGACTGCTGCACGTGGAGAGCGCGGTGCCACGCAAACAGTGTTATGTGCTGTTGGATCAAACATTACAATAAACTACTAACGTATGTATATAGATGGCTTTCACTTTTTAGCTTGGAAATCGTTCAACACATAAATATCTTATTCCGGTTCTGCCAAACCGCAAACTACGAATCTGCTGCAATATTAAATTATTACAATACAAATTAAGAAACCAGAGCGCACTCCACCACTAAGAAAAGCAGAGCGACATCGGAACCAATTTTGACCAGCTGGGCTAGTGCTGCCACCCCCTTCGAATCTTTTTTCAACTTTGTCCAAGTTGTTCCCAGTACGGCTGTTGGAGTCGAAGTCTCACTAAAGTCATCAAAGGACTTGTCACGGAGACCCCAACCCCACCACCCGAACGAGCAGCTCCCACAATGAAGGGTTAGTTCAGAAGCCAAAGTTTAACGTTCCACAAAGCACAGGGACGGCCGCCCCGCTCAGGTCACCCTCTCACCAGTCAGTTGCCAGCCGACCTACGTCGGATAAACTATTGAGCGCCGGAGCGTCTCAATGGGAACCGATCCCAAGCATGGACGTGCACTGTCACTGCATGTTTCTGAGCAGCGAGCCGGAGCCCAACGCTCTACCAACTGAGCTACCGAGGCGGCAATTCGGCTCCTGAGCGGGGTAGCGAAAAAGCGCAAGAATGATTTGATAGGCCATAGAACCAATTAAGAAGCTTTTCCCATAACGTTTTAGCTCAGAGTAATATTGGGGTCATTAAAGGTCAAAATAGCACAATTTAGAACATTTTACTCTAGCGTTTATCTGAGTTAAGTTAGAGCCAAAATGTAAACGTCATTCGATCCCTCACTTTATGGCGATTCGAATGATGTACAATATGACCATACTAGATTAAAGTATAAAAATGACATGACCTAGGGTCAGGTCAAGGTCATCATCTAACTAAACATAGTCAATATGTACATCACTCGACTCGTAATGACAAAACAAAAATAGTGGTATCTAAATGAGAGCTCTTTTGCAAGTTACGGCGCAGTTATTGACATAAGTCTCAAAACGTGCTTAGGTAGACCCAAATGACCTCTCTGAGGTCACAGGTCAAAACTTGCAAAATGAACCTTGCGTGTGGCCAGTGATACTACGATCCCGGGAATAAGAAGTCCCTATAAACTTTATATACAGAACAAGAAACATTTTTCGTCAAATTTGCGCTTTCCTCATGCATTTCCAATGTAGAGTTCATGACTCCTACCTGACCTTAGGTCAACAATATACAAAATACCGAAACAAAGTTTATATCCCCCGGTGAACCCATTATATGAAAAAGTTTCACATTGATGAATCAACCCTACTCCGAGTTATGCAATCCCAAACATTTTTTATGTAAGGTTACTTGACCTGGCCTGGTAACCTGACCCGAGATGACCCGAACTTAAAATTGTTAGGGAAAGTTGCAGAATTGATTAATGATAAGCTGTGCCAAGTACGGTGGCGCTTGGTGCCGCCGCTTCTCCACGACGACGAAAAATCTATAGGGGGTAGTCAGCACCCTTCCGCCCCACTGGGGGAAGGTTAAAAAGTGAAAATCCGTTGCTTAAACTCGAGAAAATTTACGAATTTTTTTGCAGTATTGTCCTTACATTTGTGTCTATCGTCCAAAAACCACGTGAAAAAGGTTTCAATTTCGAAAAAAGTGTTGCAACGCGCACCCTAACCCATACCCATTTAAAGGGCACAATACCAGCTCAGGGGTTCTTGCCAGCTCAAGAGACACCAATCCTGATAGGGGCCTTATGACCAAGCCAGAGACCTCCTTAGTAAATTCTTTCAGGGGCCCTAGACCAGTTCATGGCCCCTGAGCCAGCTCAGGGTCTAAGGCTGAGCCTGTAAGCTCATGAGCAATATCATCTCACGGCCCCAGAACAGTCCAGGGGCTACCTGCAAAACTCCCTCCCCGGCGGCTCACAACCAAATCAAGGGGCCCAAGACCAGCTGATACCAGTTAACACGCGCCCCGCTGGGGTCCCTTGCATGACGCGCCCCGCTTGGGGGCGTTTTACGCCCCCTCTGTATCTCGTTCCCCACGAAAGCTAAAGGAAAATTACGGCCGGCGTTCGAAAACTCTTGACAAGACGAAGAGATTTTACACGAATAATTTTTATTTCAGGTCAATATTAAGGTCAGCATAGGTCAAAGAAGGCTCCATAGGCTTACAACAGAGCAGTGTACTTTTACCTCTCTAGATCTGACCTCAGGGAGGATAGATCAAATCTTTATGCATCATTGGATTCCTCTCATCGCGGCAAATCGAATGATGTATAATATGACCTTGCTAGGTCAAATAGTCAAAATGACCTGACCTCGAGCTAGATCAGGGTCACAGAGTGACCTGGTGTGGTCATGTTGCATATCAATCGACTCCCCATGACAATATAAGCACAATGCAAGCAAAATGGGAGCTTTATCTCAATTCAGTGAGAAGTTATTGGCAAAACAATCACTCTCTGCTCCCGTGACCTGATATGACCTTTAAGAGGTCAGATGCTCAAAAACTCAACTTTATGGTCAAGATTGTGGTAAGAATAGACGGTTTGAGGATTTTTAGCTTTATCTATCCAGCATCTACTGAAAACGAGCCCATTCTATTTTTCACCGTAGACTTATATTGGGGTGACCAAAAAATTGACCCCACCTTAGGTAAAAAAATATCAAAATTCCGAGATAGCAGATTTGTAGACCCTAATGACCTTATCATATAGTGGAACTTTCAAACTGCTCGGTTTGCTGATGTTTCCTGGGCGCTACTTCAAACTCGTGATTTTAGCTTTTGAGGTCGGGTCACTTGACCCTAAATAGCTCCTTGACCTGACATGACCGCACCTAAAAAATTTGGTCAGATGTGTAAAATTAATTAGGGATAAGGTACTGTAAGTTTCGTTGTTCTGCATGTCTTAGTTTTGTAGCTATCTGGGGAAAACCAGGAGGGGGAGAATTTCGCCCCCCAAAGGGTCCCGACAAGCGCAGAGCGCTCCAGTGCCAACACATGGGTTTCAAGATCATTGTGGGGGCCTGGCTATCTAAAGGGATCCCAGATCAGCTGAGGGGACTCAATATCACGTCAGAGGACCCACCAATAACTCAGGGGGCCAGGCCTGTTCAGGGACCCCAAAGCCGCTCAGGGGGTTCAGAAAAACCTAGAGGACGATACCGAGGGGCCTCAAGCTCAAGTCTAGAACCTCCTGTGCAAGAGTCTCTCAAGGGCCCCCAGAACAGCTCCGGGGCCCAGGGGCAATTTTAGAGAACTCTGTAGGCCCATTATGTGATATGAGTTTCAATCGGATAAGTTCACCCTGTTCCAACTTATGCTATCCTAAACTTTTTTTAGGTCACGTCACTTGACCTGTGCTGGTGACCTGACCTGAGATGACTTAACCTTAAAATGTTCACAGAAGTTGTAAAAATGATAAGGAAAAAGGTATGCCAAGTACGGCGGCGCTAGGCGCCGCCGTTTTTCTACTCTCTCCGAAAAACCCGAGGGGGGCGAGTACCCGCCCCCCCGTCAATGCGCGTGTTAAAGTGCTAGTTTCACTAGGGCTAGTGAAACTCCATCTCAGTGCGCATACAACCAACTCAGGGGTTCCATAACATCTGATGGGCTCCAGAGCATCTCAGGGGTCCCAAAAACATCTGAGGGATGTCCCATATCAATTCAGGAGGGTAAGGCAAGATAAAAGGCCCCAAAGAGCTCAGGGGTCCCAGTGTCGACTCACGGGTCCATATCAGTCCATGTGTCTCAAGATAAGCGGGCCCCAGAACAGCCTAATGGCCCCTACGAAACTTTGATCTCAGGAGGCACCAATTGAACTAAGGGGTCCAAAAACCAATATTCCCAGCTCAGGGGTCCTAAAATCATCTGGCAGGCCCCATAAAAGTTGAGGACCCACGGACCAGATAAGGGGCCCACGATGAGCTCAGGGGCTCATGTCCCAACTCTTAGGGGTCCAGTTTAGCCCAGGGTTCTCAATATCACTGCAGGGGACCCGACCATGTAAAGGGCCCTGCCCAGCTCAAGGGCCGACACCATCCCAGGGGTCCAAACCAGTCGCAGGCCTTAGTCTATTTCAGGGACCGAGGACTATCTGAACTTCACGGAATCCCAAAACTGCTAAAGGAAGGGGGGTAACACCAACGCTGGGGCTCCACGCCAATTCAGAGGCCCAGTCAAGCTAAAGGGCCCTGAATCACATCAAGGAGAGCCAAATCAGTTCAGGGGCCCATACCAGCTCAGGCGTCCTAACACCGCTCGGAGACCTTAACACGCGAAATTCAGGGAGTCTTAACACGCGCATTGACGGGTGTCTGAGCCATCTTCGCTTTGACGGGGGGGCGGGTACCCGCCCCCACCAAAGATCTCGAGAACCACAGTAGGTAGCGAAAAACGGTAAACGGTGTTGGGCTGCCCATCCACTTCTCCATCGAAAACATTTGAACCATTTCTTTGTCAGGTCACATTTAAGGTCACGAGAGGTCAAAACATGCCGTCATAGGGATAACATGTAAATTCAGTTTTCCGGCCATTACATCTGAACAAGTAAAGATAGAGTAAAACGACTTGAACTGTATGAATCCTCTCAGCAAGCCGAATCGAATGATATATAATTTGACCTTGCTAGGTCAAATCAAAGATATGACCTGACCTGAGGTCAGGTCAGGGTCAAATTATATAAAATGCATATCATTAGGACCGCAAAGCCCAGGCAAGTCTAATGCAGCCAAAATAAATGCTCTATCACCATCCGTTACTGAGTTATTCCATAAAAACCATTTTTCCCATGTATTTCCAATGGAGAGGTCATGCCTCGTACCTGACCTTAGGTCATCGATATAAAAATACCGGAACATGTTTTAGAGAACTCAGTGGGGCCATTATGTGATATGAGTTTCAATCGGATAAGTTTACCCTGCTCCGACTTATGCTATCTTAAACTTTTTTTGAGGTCAGGTCACTTGACCTGTACTGGTGACCTGACCTTGGATGACCTAACCTTAAAATTTTCACGGAAGTTGTAAGAATGATGAGGAAAAAGGTATGCCAAGTACGGTGGCGCTACGCGCCGCCGTTTTTCTGCTGTCTCCGAAAAACCCGAGGGGGCGCCCCCGTCAATGCGCGTTTTAAATTACGTTTTGCCTTTCCCTAAAATTGTTTTGAATTTAAATTCTCCCTGGATGCATTACATGTGGACATAGGAGCTAAGCTCAGAGCGCCTGTTAAAGAACCACAAGTAATAAAATAATAGCTTCATATAATCGGGTTATATGTCAAAGTCACCCCAAATGAACATCAGGGTCACTTGTCAAGGTCATTAACCTCAGTGCTCCGGACAGATGGCATTGCTCAGCATAACGTATGCGATGCTATGACTTCATAGTTCTGGTTACTCACTGTCAAGGTCAATGTCACTGGTGAAGGTCGAAGGCTTTTTCAAGATCAAGCCCTCAATTCTGCCTAAAGGCTGCTACAGTGCCAGTTATACTGTTACACATTATGGGGAATAGGTCTTGCTCATCATAGGCAATTACCCTTGAATGACCTTGACATCAAACTTTCAGGTGAAATTTGATGGGACCTTCCCGCTATGACCTTAGTTCACTTTCAGTGTATTACCGCCTCTCTGCATAATCATGGCATTTCCCAATAGGTTTCCAGCAAGGTCCATATCCTCTGTGAAATACCAACTTAGGGTGCTGCTGAATTCAGCTGAAGGACCTTTACAACCTCCTTTGACCTTGAAGATACTGAGCCAGGTCAATAAAACCTAGCCATAACGTAGATCACCATCGCCCTCACGCTCCTCTCAACGAGTGATTTCAAACCCTCTTGGTTTCCGAGATCTCAGGGGAGGGGTGGGGCACTTCAGGACCCTCCACTGCACGTTGACACCAGACCCTTCTCCACTGGGCGTGTTAAGGTAAGAGCATGGCCCAACACTAAATCACGTATCTTCTGTGAAAGACCGACTTAGTGTGCTACTTAGATCAGCTGAGGGTCCCTAGACCAGCTCGGGGGCCCGTACTTTTCCTGACGCATGGTCGTGACGGGAAGCCGTAGCGCCGCCCCTGGTCTCTAGTACTCCTCTACAAAGAAGATGCAAAGGGACAGATAAATCAAATTATGACTCAGCCGATCACACAAATGCCGCGAATTGAGCTATCATTACTTATCGGTTCGAAACTATTTTGCGAGAGCAGAGGGTGTAGGACCCGGGCTGACCCCCAGGTTCTCTCTATTTCCAAATCTCCAAATCAGGGGGCTCCTAAGACCCCCCAACCCCCCGGGATCTCCACCCATGTATATATATATATATATATATATATATATATATATATATATATATATGGGGTTGGGGGTCTATATATACATATATATATATGTATATATGTATATATTTTTTACATGTTTTGTTGAAGCCCAAGGAATATTTAGTGTTGATTAGCTTTTTCGTTTCTCGCTCCAATTCTCTCCATGTTTTTCGCTGTTCTTGAGTTAGTTTAAATATTTGGTTAGCAAAGGTATCCATTTAATGCATTTTTACGTTTCGGTGTTCACTCACCATCTTCAGAAAATTACATAAAGTACAATATTTTACACACACAGAATACATATAACATAATGACACTTCTTTATTCGAGTTGGGAAGGTTAAGTTTAAAAATTCTTCTTCTTTGAATTTTTGACGTCAATCAGGAGGTTGCATGTTGGTTGGTGTTCGCATCCTCCATCTAGGCTGGCTGTTTAGATCTTAGTTTTTGAATAGTTCTAGTCTTGTGCAGGACTTGAGTTGTTGGTTTATTTCCGGGCTTATTTGTTTGATGAGCAGCGCTTCGGAAATCTCTAGTCGCTTCAGGTCGTTGTTTCGTAGCAATATTCTAGCGTTGGTCTCGAGGTCGTTTCGGAGTAGTCGGCGGTTGTGTTCTTGTCGCATGTGTTGATGTGGTGCTCCGTCATTCAGATGGTACGACATTCTCCGGGAGAGAGTGGTGGTCGTCATTCCAATGTAGCTTATCTTAAGAAGCTTGCAGTCTTCTTCAGACAGAAATATTGATAGACTACGTTGGTCTGCTTGGTGTCCTTTGTGATGGTGGTCGGGTTGTTGCGCATGACTAACTACCGTGTTTTTTTTACTTTTGTAGTACATGATGAGGTTCAGGTTGTTGTCCTTGTCAGTGCAGGCGACGTTGTTGTGCACAATTTGCTTAACAACGCGTTCATCTACTCGGTATGATAACGTCATTTGGTTCTTGTAGAACAGCTTGAGTGTTGACTTAGTCGGTTTCGGAGGATCGTTGTTTTTTGGAGAATCGTTGTTGTTGCGTCGGCTTATTTGCTTTCGGATTTCGTCGTCGATGATACGGTTCGAATACCCGTTGTTGATGAGTACTTGTTTCGTGCGTTGTAGCTCGGCGTGTATGCTGTTCCAGTCAGAACAGTGGTGGATGGCCCTTCGCATGAATGCCCGGATCACACCTAGTTTATAGCGATCCGGACAAACACTTGCCGCGTTCATGCAGTGCCCACTATCCGTTGGTTTTCTGAAGACATTAGTTTTTAGGACTCCATTAGAACAGTCCATGTCTACATCCAGGAAGTGAATCCGGTTCTTGTCGCTGATCTCATTGTTAAGTTCTGAACTTGCTGACTGATCTCGGTTGTAAAGTTCTGAACCTTACAACCGAGATCAGCAACGAGAACCGGATTCACTTCCTGGATGTAGATATCGACTGTTCCAATGGAGCCCTAAAAACTAATGTCTTCAGAAAACCAACGGATAGTGGGCACTGCATGAACGCGGGAAGTGTTTGTCCGGATCGCTGTAAACTAGTTGTGATCCCGGCAGTCATACGAAGGGCCATCCACCACTGTTCTGACTGGAACAGCATACACGCCGAGGTACAACGCACGAAACAAGTACTCATCAACAACGGGTATTCGAACCGTATCATCGACGACGAAATCCGAAAGCAAATAAGCCGACGCAACAACGATTCTCCGAAAAACAACGATCCTCCGAAACTGACTAACCCGGAGTCCTAACCAAACGGTCGCCGACGCTCGCCGACCGTCGGCGACCGTCGGCGTCAGTTGCAGAGCGGTAATTTTGGAGTTTTAGCCGGCAGACGAATGGTTCAGTTTTGGTAGCAATCTGATAGCTCAAGTTGCGACGAACTGTTGCTTACCAACAATCAAAACTTAGCTGGCATCAAGAACTATTAAAATAACCATTTAGGAGAAAAAGGTAATCATGTCCAGTTTCCATAGATTTTTCGGAATGAACTCCAATTTGAATTATTATTCTAAAACATTTATTACATTTACTGACTAAAAACAACAGCAAATAGCATAACGGATATTGGCTTCTGACGCAGACCGTCGGCGTCAAAAGTTGGACATTGCTCAACTTTTGCTGCGACGCGTTGCAACGCTGTGCAGGGGCGTTGCCAGGATTTCGCTCAGGGAGGGACGGCGCCCCGAAAAGGGCCCCCGCGACAGCACCAAAGGGCCTTGATGGGTAAAAAGGGCCCTGCTTGTTACAGAATAGAGTGCTGGGCTTACGAGGGCCCTGTCTGGTATAAAATGTCAAATTTGGTCACAGAGCATAGTGCGGGCGAGCCGCGCTTCGCGCGGCTCGTGTCCTCGAGGGGGTCCTTCGGGCCCTCAGGGGGGGCGGCTGTCCCTGCCGCCCCCCTTGGCTACGCCCCTGACGCCGTGCGACGCGTTGCGTCAGTGTGTTTTGTGTCCTGACCGAAAATCCCGGTCGTTGCGGCAGATCGACGGCGTGCGACGCCTTGCGACGCGTTGACTCTTGGTTAGGACACCGGGTAAGTCAACACTCAAGCTGTTCTACAAGAACCAAATGACGTCATCATACCGAGTAGATGAACGCGTTGTTAAAGGGAATGTGGCACCTTGGTCGAATCCTGGAATTTAGTGCAATTAGGCGTATTTTTAGCCAAAAATAATGAAACCACTCATGATTTCTCTGAAAAATGTACAATAAGCTCAATATTTTGTTTTTAAAAATACTCCTCTAGAAAAAGAAATAAATATCAGCCTGTGGATGATGTCACGATCTGGCAACCACTACCATACTTGAAACGCTTCAAGGGCTTCGATTGGCTGATGCTCATCGTGACGTCAGCATATGTCGTCACACCAGTAGCTCACAACAATGGCCGTCCGGCGACGGACTGATAGGGGCTGGTGTCAGGTAGGCTTTAGCTTTTTTCTACGGAAATATCGAGGTCCACGACAAATGAAATATGGAGTACCGGGTTTTCCGGCTTGCTTTACAACTTGGCTATCTCAGTTAAAATCACGTTGTGAAGGTGCCACATTCCCTTTAAGCAAATTGTGCACAACAACGTCGCCTGCACTGACAAGGACAACAACCTGAACCTCATCGTGTACTACAAAAGTCGAAAAACACGGGAGTTAGTCATGCGCAACAACCCGACCACCATCACAAAGGACACCAAGCAGACAAACGTAGTGTATCAATAGTTCTGTCCTGAAGAAGACTGCAAGCTTCTTAAGATAAGCTACGTTGGAATGACGACCACCAGTCTCTCCCGGAGAATGTCGTACCATCTGAATGACGGAGCACCACATCCACACATGCGACAAGAACACAACCGCCGACTACTCCGAAACGACCTCGAGACCAACACTAGAATATTGCTACGAAACAACGACCTGAAGCGACTAGAGATTTCCGAAGCGCTGCTCATCAAACAAATAAGCCCGGAAATAAACAAACAACTCAAGTCCTACACAAGATTAGAACTATTCAAAAACTGAAATCTAAGCAGCCAGCCTAGATGGAGGATGCGAACACCAACCAACATGCAACCTCCTGATTGACGTCAAAAATTCAAAGAAGAAGAATTTTTAAACTTAACCTTCCCAACTCGAATAAAGAAGTGTCATTATGTTATATGTATTCTGTGTGTGTAAGATATTGTAATTTATGTAATTTTCTGAAGATGGTGAGTGAACACCGAAACGTAAAAATGCATTAAATGGATACCTTTGCTAACCAAGACTTTTGAAACAATGTCACTCGAGACTCATCCACATATTCAAACAGAGACACGTTCACAAATTGTCGCAGTACCTATTTTGGGAAGACACGTTAAGTAAAACACAGATAACTCCCATAAACACAGTAACTCTCCCGTCCCCCCTTCTTTCCCCGAGTCCTGGACTAAAATGTGTTGCCGTACAATGGAAGTGCTGTGGACTGTTTGGTCTGAATGTTGATGATAGGTGCTGTGTTTCTGATGAGGACTGTTTCAAGTGTGGTGAGTCTACGTTGATCATTGCAGTGTGCGATGATTTGTGTGTTGGCTGTGAGCATGTCTCTGGTGATGGTGATGCCGTGGTGCTCGTGCGTGTGCTTCTTGGGTGAGCCCTCTTGAAGGTGCATGGTGAGTCTGCGACTGAGTGTTGTTGTCGTGTAACCAACGTAGTATACCTCGCGGGTTGCGCAGTCCCCGACTTTACATCTGTAACGGTATATTACGTTTGTTTGCTTCAGTGGTGCTTGCTTGTGAGTGTTGTTCTTCATAACTAGGGCTGCTGCTTTAGGGCTGGAGTAGTAGATGTTGAGGCGAAGTTTCTTGGTGGGTTCAGTGGGTGTTGTGTTGAGTTTCACGATGCTAGTGATTGCCTTTTCATCTGCCTTCCATGATGCTGTCAGTGTGTTTTGTAGTGGACGGTTATGGTTTCCTGCGTTTTCTGTGTAGGCTGGTTGTTCATGTAGTTATTTAAGATTTTGTTGGTGATGTTATCAAAATCAGAGTTCCTGTATCCATTATTGACTAAAATTTTGCGTCATATATATATATATATATATATATATATATATATATATATATATATATATATATATATATATATATATATATATATATATAAGTGCTTTTCATGTCATTTACTGTGCTCTTGCTTAATTTTCCTCACTGTTTCTCATTATTTGACTACGCTTGGTGGGGAAAGAAAACGACAAAGCGACAGGGTAAAACGTTTCTGGAACATCAGGGAATAGAAGATCTTTTGCGAAGGTTAACACGCGCCCCGCTGGGGTCCCTTGCATGACGCGCCCCGCTGGGAGGGGGGCGTTTTTCGCCCCCTCCGTATCTCGTTTCCCACGAAAGCTAAAGGAAAATTACGGGCGGTGTTCGAAAGCTCTTGATAAGACGAAGATATTTTATAAGAAGAATTTGTATGTCAGGTCAATATTGAGGTCAGCATAGGTCAAAGAATGTTCCATAGGCTTGCAACAGAGCAGTGTACGTTTCCCTCTCTAGATCTGCCTTCAGGGAAGCTAGAGCAAATCTGAATGCATCATTGGATTCCTCTCATCGCGGCAAATCGAATGATGTATAATATGACCTTGCTAGGTCAAATAGTCAAAGTGACCTGAACCCGACCTAGGTCAGGGTCACAGAGTGACCCGGTATAGTCATGTTGCATATTAATCGACTCCCCGTGACAATATAAACACAATGCAAGCAGAATGGGAGCTTTATCTCAATTCAGTGAGAAGTTATTGGCAACACAATCACTCTCTGCTCCCGTGACCTGATATGACCTTTGAGAGGTCAGATGCTAAAAACTCAACTTTATGGTCAAGACCGTGGTAATAATACAGTCTGAGGATTTTCAGCCTTATCTATTCAGTATTTCCTGAAAACGAGTCCATTCTATTTTTCTCCATAGACTTATAATGGGGTTACCAAAAAATTGACCCCACATTAGGTCACCAACATCAAAATTCCGAGATAGCAGGTTTGTAGACTCTAATGACTTTATCATATTGTGGAAGTTTCAAACTGATCAGTTTGCTAATGTTCCCTGGGCTCTGCTTCAAACTCGTAATTTTAGGTTTTGAGGTCGGGTCACTTGACCCTAAATAGCTCCTTGACCGGACATTACTTTAACTCATAAATTTGGTCAGATGTGTAAAATTGATCAGGGATAAGGTACCGTAAGTTTCGTTGTTCTGCGTCTCTTCGTTTTTGAACTATCTGGTAAAAACCAGGAGGGGGGGCGAATTTCGCCCCCCAGCGGTGCGCGTGTTAAACAAGATTTTGCATCATGTTGTCAGAATTAGTTTGTCCACAGGCTTCAAAGAGAGTTTTTTGGGTGGTTCATAGGATTCTGTGCTGCAGGTGGGGTCAGTTAGGAGTGATAAAGAACCAGTGTTTTATATTTGGGGTGATGCCATTCTGGATTTTGAATTTGAACTTCATCAGTGGTGCAATGACTATTAATACAAGCAGCATCTCAGGTTTACCTTTTTAGTAACACTACTACTTCTGAAGACCAGGTATAGCAGTCCCTCAGGCTGCCATGCCATGGCATGGTATTAACGAGCAGAAACGGAACAGAGGAAGCGCCGCCTATCCGTGTGAGACAGCAGGTAATATGTCGATGCAGATGCATACACAAGGTTACAAACTTGTACAACTGTTTGAGAACTCCTGGCGCCACAGGCCAGTGGTTTCCATGATGCTGTGCGTTTTGTTCGTATCAGTGCTTTGTTTGATGTGTGAGCATTGTGAACAAATTAATTAGTGCAAATTATTCACTTCATTGAGTTACTGTGCATATTTTTGTGTTGCTGTATCTTATGGACTGCAGCACTGCTCAAGCATGGGGTATGCGGTAAGTTGTCTTGCAGCTTGCTAACGTAGGCAACGAATGTCACTCAAACACTGTGGAACACGTATTTGGTGATCCTCTCTTCGTTTTTTAGCATTTTGTTAGGACTTGGCCTCACCTTTTGGTTAGGAATGCCCAAATCGCGATTGGGAGTGCCCAGCACATCGTTTGGGGTGCAGGGGCAACCTCAAAGAGATTCATTATATCCACACCCCTGCATGGGGATAAATATAATGAACAGACATCTTAGTTCGGGAGAGGTGGTGGCACGCTGGGTGCCGGTGAGGCAAAGCTAGGATAGCACTGGCACTTAGAGCCAGGTCAAGACCCATCCCCTGCCCTCTACAGGCGCCTTCGGTTGACATGGGCAGGGGGCAGTACTTTAGGGCAGGGGGCCGTCCCCCTCTTGGGTGCGCTACTGTATAGCAGTCACCCTTCTTGAAGCCGCTCTAGCCGCACTGGCTCGTGCTCTCCAGGTGGACCTGGCGGCCGTGAAGCTGGCCTTCCGACGCAAGTACGGCACCTGCCTGGAGGAGGTGGTGCGGCGCGACACTGTGGGCGACTACAGGGCCGTGCTGCTGAAGCTGCTGACCGCTGGAGACCCTGACTCGGACCGCGGCGACAGCGCGGCCTCCGGCGACCCCAGCCTCAGCATGCTGCTCCGCGAGCCATGGAAATTCTACTCATAGGTGTCCGCGCGGGCATTCGCAGATCAGAATTCTCTGGGGAGAATAGGTTGATGGCTGTGTTTCTTAGCTGAAATGTTTTATTGAGTACAGTTTGAGCGAAATATCTATGCAATAGTTTCCATCGATAAGTTTCGCTTCTCATATCCACATATGTGGCCGAATGTCGTTGAAATAATTTCACACCAGCGACTTAGCACTAAATGTCGCATACATTTTTCATATGCTTCGAATAACAACTTTCGAGGCAGTGAAAAGGAAATCAGATTAGCCTTTACGGCCCAACGTGCGACGCGCTAATGAAAAATAGGGATTTTAAATAAATCCAACTGACGGTAAGTTTACGGCCTTTGATGCAGATTGGACAAACTCCTGCGCCTAAATTCAATGGCCAGTAGCTTTGAAATCCTGTCTGGTTGATTAAAGGGAATTGGGCACCTTGGTCGAATCCTGGAATTTAGTGTAATTAGGCGTACTTTTAGCCGAAAATAATGAAACCACTCCTGATTTCTCTGAAAAATGTACAATAAGCCCAATATTTTGATTTTTAGAATACTCCTCTAGGAAAAGAAATAAATATCTGCCTGTGGATGATGTCATGATCTGGCAACCACTACCGTACTTGAAACGCTTCAAGGGCTTCGATCGGCTGATGCTCATCGTGACATCAGCATATGTCGTCACACCAACAGGTCACAACAATGGCCGCCCGGCGAGGGGTAGATGAGGGGTAGGTGTCAGGTAGGTTTTAGCTTTTTCTACGGAAATATCGAGTTCCAAGACAAATGATATATGGAGTACCTGGTTTTCCGACTTGCTTTACAACTTGGCTCAGTTAAAATCACGTTATGAAGGTGCCACATTCCCTTTAAAATTGCATCCAATTCAGTGGAACCATTGCATTTAATAAAGAGATGATGAAGAGCTAGGGAAAGTTAGAACCGCGAAACTGGTTAGAAGGCATGTTGGTGAACTGGTGATGGTCAACACTGCCCCTTGTATTTTTTTCCGAAAAAGGTTTTTGACTCTCTCGCACTCCCTTACTCTCCTCAGATGAAGCCATGGTGTCAGTATGCCTGACGTCTTCCCTCGATAGCAACATTGAGAATGTCAGGATTAGGTACTCTCTAATAAAAAATACTACACTTGCTTATGTTTAGTTTTACATATGTTCGGTCGTAGTGTGGTTGTGGGCCATTTTAAAACGAGTGATTAATGGACAGCCCAACTTCTGAACCGTCAACGCACAGCCGCACACCGGAAAGCAGAGCAACCTGCAACGACGAGCTACTCTTATACAACGGTGGCGCCGCTGGTGGCAGCATATTGAATCAAAAGACAGTGGAAACGAGCTTGATATGGCCGTATGGAGATATGTGATATATTGGAAATATCCGCTCTCTTTTAAATTCTGGAATGCGGTTTGAGAATATCTGTTCTAGTTCTATGAATCATTGTGCTCCTCTTCTCTGGTGTAAGCATCAACGTCGTTGTCTGAGTGACGTATATGAATATAACCCAAGATCAGGATATTCGAAGATTAGACAAGCTGTGGCTCAGACTGCCTGTCAACACAGTTTCGTCAGCACCAATCCGGGGGCTGCAGTGCGCTTACGTCACAGGACTGTAGCCTCTCCCCGGGCACTGATCCTAGAGGTTTTACGGGCTGACGGCCTGCTGTTGTGAGCCCTGTTCCAGCTGTCAGCACAGTTTTGTCAGCAGGACCTCTAACCTCTCCTCCAGAGAAGTAACATCAGCGCCATAATCGCCTCTTGTTCGTGATAACCAAAGGGAATTTAAACCTTTCCACCATTAAAAAATATTAGACTGCCACTTCGTGCACTTACTGTTTTTCATCAGCACAAACAGCAGGCCGTCAGCCCGTAAAACCTCTAGAACTAGTTCCCGGGGAGAGGCTACAGTCCTGTGACGTAGGCGCACTGCAGCCCGCTGATTGGTGCTGACAAAACTCTGCTGACAGCTGGAACAGGGCTGTGGTGTTGACAAACAAAACAGTCAGCACGACAGCAGCATCCTACCATTATTTTACTGGTAGACAAGTATCATGTTTTATTT
Source organism: Lepas anatifera (assembly GCA_034440635.1). Taxonomy (NCBI): domain Eukaryota; kingdom Metazoa; phylum Arthropoda; class Thecostraca; family Lepadidae; genus Lepas; species Lepas anatifera. The sequence continues at coordinate 692,696 of JAOTON010001228.1, forward strand.
TCATTTGGTGAGCGGATACTAAAGGTGAGTGTGGAGCTGATCTTTCTTTTCTGGAGGGGTGGTTGGAGGGCTTGTTAACAAAGCTGTGCTGACAGGCCGAACTGATTGTGTTCAGCGCCCTTGTGATGCAGTCTTGTATTCGTCATTGAATTAGTTATGCATGTGCATAAATATCTGCATAATTTTCACACTAGTTACCCGGTTTATGGCATAGCTTCGATGCTGGTGTGCTGCAATAATTTATCGTGATATTGCCTACCTGTAGGGTTAGTGGACATCATGGCGGGCTACATCAGCGCAAAATATAACTGATGCAAGTAAGAACTAGCAGAGGTTTTCCTATCTATTCTATGGGAATTCTCGGCAGCCGCTCTAAGGCAATGTAAGCAAAAGTCAGATCACCCCGATCTCGCGGGCATAGCTGGGGAATTCTCATGCAGCACAAGGGATACGTATTTTCAAAGCTGAAAGCTGACACTCGTATCCGTATCGGTAAACTGCATTATCTCGGGGTAAAAACTGGTCTTTGTTAGGGAAATTAAATAGTTTGTTTGGTCTCTGAATGTATGTGTCATAGTTCCCGGAGAGATAATCGAAAACAAATACAGTTTTCTGCTCTCTAAAAGCTCTACTAAACAACAACAATATTTAAAGAAGGCTTGCTGTGCATAATATGCTAAACAGTTTCACTCGCGTCTAAATCCATAAATGCCGAAAAATAAACATCATATAATAATGATATATTAAATCAAGGTGTTGTCCCAGGGAAACTATGTTATTAAACATGAGAAGCCTACAGGAGTTCCTGCCTCAGTGTTCCTGCATCAGTGTTCCTGCCTAAGGTACACACTTCTTACTGCGCCATACTAAGTGCCTGCGTAGTGTGTTGCACGTATTGATCCCCACATGTTTCCAAGCAACAGATTTACTCGATTAACCTCCACGCGTCCTGTACCCTTTACTACTGTGCGGGTGCCAAGGCAAGCTATTAACTCGAGATATGCTATATGTTGCGAATTAACAGCTACTGTGTGAAAGAAATACAGCGATGTATTGTTTTAAAGAAAATACACTGGTAGCATAATTACCGAAGAGCTGTGTTTGAGCATGAGTTGAGTGGCGTGATAAGACTGCAGCGGTCTCACGCTACAGATTCAACTGTATTCCATCCCTGTAGTGGTCTTGGTTTTGTCACCGTGCAGCGATGCTGCCAGCAGTCCCTTCTTGGACCCGAAACGCTATTCTCCGTGCCCATATCCATAACAAGGGGACTTTCTGCTGCCATTATGGAGTACTTACCTAACCAATCACCACTTAGAGAACTCTTGAGCTGCTTAGATTATCGGAAAAAGCAGTATTTTGTAGCCCATCAGGTCCAATGGCGTGGACAATACCTGTTTAGTGAGGGAGGGTAGGTACAGGGTGGAGACCCGGCGCAGCGACTAATGACTTCATCCACGTACCCATATCTATGAATCGGGATGCCACCAGTAAATCTTTCACATAGTTTCTACGTCAGGGCCTCCCAGCTTCTCGGCTGTCGGTTTCTTGGTCATTGGTCCGACTGATACCTTGAATAATCGTTGAGGAAATCAAGACCTCTTTTCTCATATCTCTTTTGGGCCGAAATAGTTTTTCATATAAGCTTTGGTAGTTCGCAGACATTTTAAAACCGCAATAACATATTTCAAACCAAGGTAGGCTGCCTGTTGGTTAGCACTGGTGTCAAACATCACAACACCATTTTGAGTCAGCTTTCAAACATCGACCTCCGTTGCATGGCGAAAGACGCCGCCGTCCCAGTCTGTGGTGGTCCGACAAAGACCATTGGTGCACCGGTCTCAATACTATTTGTTTGAAAAATATTCTCAATGAGAAAACCTTTGGTGGCTGTGTCATGAATCACAATCTGTTGGGCAATGGAACATGTTCCGACATAGATACAGGGTCAGCTGGTCAGTCAATGGGGTGAAGCAGCATCGGCAACATACAACAGACAATAACACAACAAACAACATACAGCTCGGCACGCCCGCCGCAAATGCAAAGCTACATCAGCCAATCGGCTCACAGTACACCAGCCGACACGCAAGCGGATTACTGTCATGGAAGTTATCTCTAAATCGGCCGGGTGATATCCATCACGAAGTGAGCAGCGAATGCAGGGAGTTGGGCAGTGTCTGGAGGCCATTGTTCAGAGGCGGATGTCGGCGCGGACCGACGGACGGTGTTTGTTTGAAGTTGCCGGAGCGCTATCGACCTGCGCGTGCCGTCGGCCTTCACCCGCCCCTCCCCTGCCACCTGCATAGGTGAAGGCGACGATCAGATTAGCGAGCGCCCCCTCGCATGGCGGTTGTCTGGACGGTAGCTATGGAACAGTGACGTCACTGGAGGCAGCCGGTCGGCGTCGGCACTTAATGTGGACTGCGGGGAAGCAATGGCATAGCTGAACACTCTGAGAAAGTCGCGCGGGGAATCGTAGCAGGAGGTACGACGTGCAGGCAGTTCAGTGCCGTTGGCCCACCTAAAAGAGCCAGCGCTGAGAACCATGAAGGTGAGTTGAGACTGGATCCTGAGAGCGCTGAATGACTGTGCTCACGCTATGCTCTGGCTCACGCTATGGAATTCTCACCATCATATTGCGCCACGTTCCGACCATTTTTCTTGCGCTGCAAAAAATAGGTACATATATGACATGTGGAACGAAAAAACACATTTGTTACTGGGAAGCTATCAGTTGTGAGCAGGTGCCTCTCCCCCATCGAGCCTCGGTGCTCCCTGAAACGCCCCTGTTATCCCGTGAAGCGTTGTCCCCCCTCCCCTCCCTCCTCTGCTCAGCGCGCGAGTATCGGTGGCGTCACGATAATGTTTGACATCCCCTTGATAGGTTGCACCGGGTGATAAGGTCACTTTCCAGGTCAGGTCAATGACCTGATTTTCGCCCTGTTGTGGCCCATTTTTGCCGTTAAGCTGCTATTGGCCAAAACTTTGGCAACAAATCACATTTGTATGGTCATTAAATTGAGAAACTCACTTTAACGCCTCAATCCATATGCAATGCATCTATGTGACCCATCTAGGTAATGCAGGAGGTGAGGTCAAAGGTCAAGGGTCACTGACCGGTAAAACTCAAAATTGCTCAATATGCCTAATTTTCAGTTCCAGAAGGTAATTTTGGACGCTGAATTCGAACTTAGCTTTTAAACAATGTCGAAGGGTTCTGTCACCAAAATCTCAGGTCATCAGGTCAACTTCCAGGCCAGGTCAATGGCCTGGTTGATCTCAATGACCAGGTAAAAAGGTCAAGTCCATATTGGAAGCAATTCAACTAGTTCAGTGTCCACATCATTTAAGTGGACTATTCATAAGCCATTCTGCATCGTTAACGTCAATTTAGTGCGTTTCTTATCATCTGTCACTGCTTACACCCCCGTCAAGGTCAAATTAGGTCAAAGTTCGAAACAGGTCAGGTCCGTATTGGAAGAAAAACGTCCTGTTCAGTGTCCTTCTCATGCTACAAATTGACTATTCATAAAAAATTTAGCATAATTTACGCCAAGTGTCTGCTTCATCATCTGTCATTGCTTACACCCCCTTCAAGGTCAAATAAGGTCAAATTTCGAAGAAGGTCAAGTCCATATAATATGCAAACCAGCTAGTTGAGTGCCCATATTATTCAAATGACTATTCATAAGCCATTCTGCATCCTTTACGCCCAGCAAGTGCTTGGTTCTTTACCTGTTATTGTTTACACCCCTTTCAAGGTCAAATAAGGTCACAGGTCGAAAATGGTCAAGTCCGCATCGGATGCAAGTCAACTAATTCGGTGTTGATCTCATTCAGAAATACCGGATTGAAACACGCATCTGTAGTCGTTATTCGACGCAGGGTTATCACTGAGGTCATGCAAGGTCAATTCAAGGTCATTGAAGGTCAACAAGGGTCATTAAAGGTCTAACCTGATAAAAAGTGATCCTCGAAGGCTGGAAGAAAATATTCTGGGCCAGTTCATGAACAAATGCTGCAAAAGAACGATGAGAGTCTGCAGCATTCACGTAAAACGGGTACAGGCGCCCAAATGACCCTAACATGCCTCCACTCTTGAGGTCATAACTCTGGGACCTTGAAAGGTAGGAACAAATTTTTGTTTGCAAAACATCGCTTTGCATTGCATTGCATTGCAAAACAGTGCATTTTTGTTTGCAATGAATGCCCCAGAGGCTATGCAAGCTTTCAAGACTCTAACTTAAAAAATCTCGTTTTCAATTCTTGAAAAACCTTAGGGGGTGTAACAAACCCCTCCCGTGGCGCGGCCGGCGCCCCGCGGCCTCGGGGCACTGCGGGGGCCCGGGCGCCTGTCCCTCTCCCCTGTACGTGCAAGGGTTCACCGCATATGCAGAGAATGAAAAATTTCAGAAAATTTCGAGCCTAGCTTGTGTTAGGGGTTCTAAGTTTGTCATTTATCCATCGCCAACATCTCAAGCCACGAAACAATTGCAGCCTCCTAAAGCCTCCAGTGTCTCACGAAAGGTTGATACTAGAGCACCCTGAGAGCTCAGGGTGTCACAGCTCTGTGACACTCCCTCGCATTGTCAGGGAGGTACAATCAAAGAGACGGACGGGTTCAGCGAGCCGCAGGCTGACAAGCTGGGTCAGAGGCTAAGAAAATCGATGAAGGGCCTGGGCACGGATGAGCGAGTCATCATCGAGATCTTAACCAAGCACGCAACATCGGAGCGCAAGACCATAGCAGACCGGTATAAAGTCCAGTTCGGAAGGGTAAGTACTGGCAATGAGAAGCAACAGCCCCGATTGTGATCATAAGGGTGATAGGAAGGGTGAAACTCATATTATATTGAAAGGTTCATTTCGAACAATAAATAAGACCTTGCTTGTCAATACATTGTCCAATCTGTAAAACCCCTATTGCCATTAGATCAGGTGTGTGTAAGATATGATTGTGCAATGTGTATGTCATAATATGGATTTGTTTTTGCGGTTTAAATAATAGTTAGAATAATGGCAGAACACTAGTGACTCCTGAAACCTCATCATTTTGTCAATACAGGTATTTCATGCTTCCTACGATTAACCATATTGTGAAGCTCAACTATGAAATCGGAAAATTTTTCCGAACGCAATAAATAAAAGTTCATGCTAGCACAATGATGAGGTACGGCTTTGCCGCTCCTGTGGCTATACCACATTAAGCAACGGCGCAAAGAAGCACTGAGGTGGGGCCGAATTTGCCAGGACCTGAAGGAGGACCTGAGGGCCGAGCTGGGGAGGCAACTTTGAGTCGGCGGTGCTGGCGCTGTGTGAGTGGGACAACCACTACCTGGCGCAGTGGGCTCGCCGCTCCGTCCGCGGTCTCGGCACTGACGAAAGCACCCTCATCGAAATCATCTGCGGAAATGACCAGGACATGCTCCAGCAAGTGGATGCCGCCTACGGCTACCGTAAGCGAGGCCAAGTGTGGATGTTTTCAGCTGTCGTGGTTCTAAAACTTACGCGGCAAAAGGCGACGTTACCAACAATTGGCATAACTGAGTTAAGACGAGAACATATAAGTCAAGAAATTCAATGGAGTCTCGATAACTGAAATAAATCATCATTTTCATAAGCCCAAGTTTAAAAGAGTAGACTCAAAAATATTTTGGGCTAGAAGTCATGAGGAATGCAAATAGACCGATAGCCAACGCGGTGCTATCAAGTCATGTCAAGGTATGTCATTTCCAGTCAAGCCACGCAAGAAGAAAATTCCAAAAATTAATGCACGCTTTTTAGTTTGATATCGCTCCTAGACATTCCCTTGGGGATTTCTGGTCTTTTTACTGTTAGTTCAAACCAGTGGCGTAGCCAAGGGGGGTCCCTGGGGCCCGCGGACCCCCCTTGGGCTGACCTTATGCACTGGAAAACACGAGCATTGGTCTCGGGGGACCCCTGAGCTTGGTCTCAGGGGCCCTCCGAGCTCGGTCTCAGGGGCCCCCGAGCTCGATCTCAGGCTCCCCGAGGTTGGTCTCAAGGGACCTCCGAGCTTGAGCTCAGGGTCCCCCGAGCTCGGTCTCAGGGGGCCCTCGAGCTTGGTCTCACCCCAAGCTTGGTCTCAAGGGACCTCCGAACTTGGTCTCAGGGGCCCCCCGAGCTTGGTTTCAGGAGCCCCCGAGCTTTAGTCTTACGGGCCTTTCGATCTTGGTCTCAGGGTCCCCCTAGCTTGGTCTCAGGGACCCCCGAGCTTAGTCTCAGGGGCTTTTCTATCTTGGTCTCAGGGGGCCTCTGAGCTCAGTCTCAGGGGCCCCTGAGCTTGGTCTCAGGGGACCCCCAAACTTGGCCTCAGGGGCCCTCGAGCTTGGTCTCACGGACCTTCCGAGCTTGGTCTCAGGGGGCCCCGAGCTTGGTTTCACGGGCCTTTCGATCTTGGTCTCAGGCGGCCCCCTAGCTTGGTCTCAGGGACCCCCTAGCTTAGTCTCAGGGGCGGGCCTTTCTATCTTGGTCTCAGGGGCCTCCGAGCTCGGTCTCAGGGGCCCCCGAGTTTGGTCTCAGGGGACCTCCGAACTTGGTCTCAGGGGCCCCCGAGTTTGGTCTCACGGACCTTCCGAGCTTGGTCTCAGGGGGCCCCCGATCATCGGTATTGAGGGCTCCAGAGTACCGAACATTGATCTCAGGGGCCCTCTGAGGTCGGTCTCAAGGGCCCCTGAGCTTGGTCTCAGCCCCCTCCCGATTTTTAGTCTTACAGGCCTTTTGATCTTGGTCTCAGGGGGCCCCGAGCTTGGTGTCACGGGGCCCTCCGAGTTTGGTACCAGGGGACCCCCGAGCTTGGTCTCAGGCCTCCCGAGCTCGGTCTCAGGGAGCTCCTCGAGCTTGGTCTCAGGTCCCCCAAGCTTGGTCTCAGGGGCTTCGAGCTTGGTCTTAGGGGCCCCAAGCTTGCCATCAGGGGCCCCGAGCTTGGTCTCAGGGGGCCCTGAGCTTGGTCTCACGGGCCTTCCGAGCTTGGTCTCAGGGGGCCTCGAGCTTGGTCTCACGTGCCTTTCGATCTTGGTCTTAGGGGCCCCAGACCTGGTCTCATGGATCCCCCGAGCATTGGTATGGATGGCTCCGGAGCAGCGAACATTGATCTCGGGAAGTGGGAGGGGAGGCAATATTGATCTCGGGGTGCCCCTGACTATCGATATCGAGGGGACTTATGAGCGAGGCACGAGAATTGGCCCCAAGGGACCCAGGGTTTGGCCTTAGGGGCCCAGGCTTGGTCTCAGGGCCCCCGAGTATTGGTATCGAGGGGTTCCAGAGTACTTAGCATTAGTCTCGGGGGGGGCTCCGAATGTTGATCTGGTGGCCCCCGAACATCGGTGTCGAGTTACTCCTGAGAAAAACGCAAGCATGTGTCTAAAGGTTCCCCGAACCTGATCTAAGTGGAACCCCGAGCCTGGTCTTAGGCGCCCTGTGCATCAGTATCCAGGGACTCTGGAGTATTGGTATCGGGAGGGGGGGTGAAGCAATGATTTCAGGGGTCTCCAAATGCTGATCTCGGCGGGTCCCCGAATTTGTGGATGCAGTGGCATAGCCAAGGGGTTCTAGGAGTCCGAGGACCCCCTTGGGTCAATCTGAACCACTGCAAAGGATTCTCTGATCACGGGGCCCCCAGAATCACTCTCAGAAGCCCCTGAAGATTCGTTCTCAGGGCGTCCCGGAGTCAGCCTCAGGGCCCCGCTCTGAGGGTCAGTCTCAAGACCCCCCGAAAGTAGATTTCAGGGGATCCCTGAGAGTTAGCCTCAGGGGATCCCGAAAGTCGGTCTCAGGGGCCCCGAGAGTCGGTCTCAGGGGGGCCGAGCTCGTCCCAGGGGCCCCCAGAGAGTGGTTCTCAGGGCCCGCGACAGTCTATTTCAGGGGGCTCCATGAGAGTCAGTCTCAGAGAACCCTAAGAGTCGGTCAAGGGGACCCCGAAAGTCAGTCTTAGAGGACCCCCGATAATTGGTCCCATAGTCTTACTGGCGTCTCTCTCAGGAGTCAATATTTACTTTCAGGTGGCCCCGAGAATTAATCTGGGGGTCCGAGAGTTAGTCTCATTTGATCCGCAGAGTGCTGGTCTCAGGAGGCCCCCGAGGGGTAATCTTGGAAACCCTCGAGATTTAGCCTGAGGCTGTGCCCCCCTCTAGTTGTTGCATAAGGGGCCCCGAGAGTCAATCTCAGGGAGCACCTAAAAGGTAGTCTCAGAGTGCTTCCGGGAGCTAGTCTTCGGTTCGTCCAAGAGCTAATTTTGGGACTTTGAGAGTAATTCCCAGAGGTGCTCCCGAATTTTGGCCTCACGGGCCCCGAGTTAGCCTTAGGCCTCTGAGGGCTAATCTGGGCTTCCGAGAGGCAGTCTCAGGAGTGCCGTGCCAAATACTCAGTCTCAGGGGTGCTTCCACGCCTCTCTCCTGGAGTGTTAGTCTCAGGGGGCGCCCCAGGGTTAGTCTCAGAGGGCTGTCGGAAGTCATTCCCAGCCCCCGCCCCACCCCAGAGACAGCCTCAGGGGACCCCCAAGAGCTAATCCGGATGGCCCCGAGAGTCAGTCTCAGCCCCCTCCCCCAGAGAAAATCTGGAGGGCCCGATAAATAGACCCAGAGGTGCTGCCGATAACTAATCTAAGGAGTCCCGAGAGATTCTCAGGAGTCCCCAATTTTGGTCAAGAGGCGCCGTGAATCAGTATCAGAGACTCCCTGAGATCTAGTCGGGAGAGGGGCCGGAAATTAACCTTGTGAGTAGCGCCAAGTGTTGGTCTTAGGCGGCCCCAGAGCTAGTCTCAGGTTCCCCAAGAAATGATCTCGGAAGCCCGAGTTATTTTCAGGAGACCTTTCAGTTCTAGTGTAAGGAGGGCCGGATAGCTAATCTCAGAGATCCGACAATTAGTCGCAGGAGGTCTCCAGGAGTTAGTCTCAGGGGTCCCCTGAAGCTGCCCTCAGGTGTCCCCAAAGGCTAGTCTCAGCGAGCATTCCTCTCCTTCCTCCCCCTCCCCTCAAAGTTATCCTCAGAGCCCCACGAGAGTAAGTTCCAGGGGTCCCAGTAGGTAGTCTCATGGTACCCCCAAATGCTGGTTTTGGGGGACGTAAGTACTGATTTGCGAGAAAAGTGTTGTTTTCGGGGGTCCCCAGATACTGGTTTCGGTGCCGTGTCAAGTGCTAGGCCCTGGAGATCTCTGCTCAACCCAGGGGTCAGGGGTCGGGGGCGGTGGGTGATGGTCCTAGATGGCTTAACACTGGCATAGCAATACAAGCCCTGTACAAAGGCTATCAGAGACCTAAAGTCCAAGGAAGTACTCACCTCCCCAAGCCCCCGGGATCTCCAGCCCATGGCTAGGGGAGGAGTAAGTGAGAGGTTTCATCAGTAGGACCGTCCATGGAATATGTTTTATATAGCATCTGGGACACACTCATATATCCTTTTTATTGAGCGTCCTTTTTCCTTTCCATTTCTTTTAGATTTTAGAATACAATCCAGAGATATCGCTTGAGATCCTAGGCTCAAAGAAGATTTTCGAAAGTCATATGTCTCGGAAAAATATATCTATTCTCATTACGTAATAAAAAAGACAAATTGAAACATGTCGATCAGGCACCATTACTGAAGGAAAGGCAAAAATTAATATAATTTTAGCATCCATAATAGCAAGTGGAACAGGGAATTTGGAACTTCAGCTGATTTTCAATCTATTAGCTTAGTCCCAATAACTACCGTCCTAAATATTCTGAAATAAACAACTTTCAAATATTTTCGTAGGAAACCAGACAAACAAGGGCAATGACAGAAATTGATGGGAATAATCCCCAAAAAAGTATGAAAGGTTTAAAATAACAATGACAGAGTAATCCAAGGCGATAGTTATCTCAGGCGCCTATTGTTTTGGTAATTTGCTCATTTACAACATAACAAGGGTAAGAAAGTAACTGTGGTGAATTCATCAGGATCTTTCCGCACAATAAACGTTATATGGTGTCCGGAACACACGACCATCCACCATATCCCTTGTATTTTTATTCATTTTTTCCATTTCTTTTGAAATTTTCTGATAGAGTTCATGAATTCGACACCCAGAAAGAATTGGTAATCGTTTCCCGTAGACGACCACTTCTTCGTACTCAAAACGACTGGCCTTCAATAACTTCATACCTGATTACCAGAGTGAATTGAGGTAAAGTCAGGTTTAACATCATGCATGCAGCAACATTTGGTTTCCCGAAATGTGCCACAAAGCTGTTATTATAGCCACGCTGTCATATAGGTATGGGCCAGCCTTAATATTTGGTGACATAAATTTACCAACACTTGGTCGGATCGAGAAAAATCAAACCATAAACAAAATAATAACAAACGCTTAAAAAGGGATATAACAATTTCCGTCGTGTAAATGTTATAATGCCAAAATATTATACGACACATATAGGAGATGGGCCCCGACTACTGAGGGGGCCCGCGGCCTGGGGGCCCCCGACGGTAGTCGGAACCCCCTCCTTGGCCGAATCCTGGCTACGCCACAGGTTCAAACCTATTGACTGATTTATTTCTGTTTCCGCAAACCGCTTGTATTGATTTAGTTATATTTCCTAGTGATGTTTATTTATTCCTGCTCTGTGAAGTGTGGCATCAGGTGAGCGGCGCTGTGGCCTTGCCCGCAGTGTTTGACCGGTCTCTGGAGTCAGACATAGAGTCGGAGATGAGCGGGGATCTGCAGCATCTGATGGTGGCGCTGCTGCAGGGCGGGAGGGACGACCCTGATGAAACGCCGGCCACGCAGCAGCGCGCCAAAGAACTTGCTCAGGTAGGTTTTGTAAAAATAAGAGGGGTGAACAACGGGGAGGGGGAGTTTTCTGATGACTAATTGACTAATTGTCCCCCAGACTAATTGGTGGGGGTGTCAATACAATACAATACAATACAATACAATACAATACAACGGCCCCAGCAGTGGTGGTGGGATGATTCTAAGGGAGCACAACTGATAAGTTTATTCAGCAAAAATTGTTTTAGAAGGATTAAATAGTTAGGAATTTAGTATGGAAGAAACTGCTATATTTAAAGGATTTTGAAAATGTTGCCTTTAGTACAATATTAAGGGGAATGTGGCACCTTTATAACGTGATTTTAGCTGAGATAGCCAAGTTATAAAACATGCCGGAAAACTCGGTACTCCATATATCATTTGTCTTGAAACTAAAAATGTCCGCAGAGAAAAGATAAGAAACTACCTGAAATGTACCCCTCATGTACCTCAAGCAGCAGGCCACAGTTGTTAGGCTGTTGGTGTGACGACATATGCTGACGTCACGGTGAGTATCAGCCAATCGAAGCCCTAGAAGCTTATGGAATATGGTAGTGGTTGCCAGATCATGACATCATCCACAGGCAGATAATTATTTTTCTCCCTAGAGGCGCATTTTAAAAATCAAAATATTGAGCTTATTGTAAATTTTTCAGAGAAATCATGTACGGTTCCATGATTTTCATCTAAAAGTACCCCTAATCACACTAAATTCCAGGATTCATCCAAGGTGCCATATTCCCTTTAAGCAAAAATTAGCGCAGCCAAAGATGTTTGCATTTACGCGAAGCTGAAGCAGACTTAAAGGGAATGTGGCACCTTCGTCGAATCCTGGAATTTAGTGTAATTAGGGGAACTTTTAGTCGAAAATCAAGAAGCCGTCCATGATTTATCCAAAAATGTACAATAAGCTTAATATTTTGATTTTTAAAATGGTCCTCAAGGAAATTTTAGCTTTTTTCTACGGAAATCTCGAGTTCCAAGACAAATGATATATTGAGAACCGGGTTTTTCGATTTGCTGTACAACTTGGCTATCTCAGTTAAAATCACGTTTTGAAGGTGCCACATTCCCTTTAAAGAAAACGAAATCTTGCAATGCTGAGCCAAGCAACATGATTCACACGCTGTAGAGAGGAGTCTGGCGTCAAAGAGAGGGGTCTCTGACGTCCTAAACAACCCCCCTGAGATAGTGGAAGCCAGGCAGTGGCAGACGCAGTGCGGGGGCCAAGGGCGCATGCCCCCCAAAAAGGCGAAATTTTGACCAATTTTCCTTAATAGTATGTTTTTACGATTTTCCCCGAATTGACCCCATACGGCGCTCCTGAGACCGCCCCTGAAACCAGGAGGGTTAGAAAAATGCTCGATGGGAGATGTGTGGGGGCCATAGTGTTCTACATTATAGCCAATTTTCTTTTAATAAAGTCAATATCTTCAAGGTCAAACGAAGTCGTAAATGTCAAATCTGAGCCGTCCTGGACACCCATTTGGAAATGCCGTGATAAGGGACAGATCCACAAATTGCTCAAGGGAGAGGGCGAACCCAGGCTGGGGGGAGTCGGTCCCCTCGAAGGGAGGCCGGAATAGCTTATGGAATCTCCACAAATCCAGGGACTGGCCAAATTTCGACTAGGATCATTGATCGGGACCATATCAGATCTTTTATTTTTGTTTATTTATTCATCGTTGATGAGCAACAGGTAAACCCCAATTACAGCTCAAGTCACGTTGGTAAAACACACATATTTACAAAACACAATAAAAGAGATGATGTAAATAAGCGCTTAAATGGCCGATGCTCATGTAACCCTTAGTGGGCGACCAATATCACAGCATGCATGAGCTTAAGATATCCGATGAGGTGGACATGGCATACACGAATGACTAAAATATATTGTATGCCAATAACGGCCACGGTCTAGATGTAAATTAAAAATTTGGGTAAGCACATTGATAAATACATGATGATATGATGAACAGGGCAATGGTACACAGTAAAAAACATGATAAAACATAAAAACAAAACACGCATGAATCACTAAGGCATCTGTTTAACATACGTGCATACCTGAGATCTTAACTGGCCAAAAGTGGATCTAAAAGGGTCTGCGCGTTGGCAGGCAGTGAGAAAGAGTTCACTGCAGAGGCAGCACGACAGAACAGTCCAGATCTTATCGTTTCCACCCTGGCATAAGGTACGTGTAGGAAAGTTCTATTTCCCACTCTCGTGTTTCGTGCAGGGACATGGAGTGGGAAGCTCCCGAGCAGGAGGGCAGAGTCCACATTGCCAGTGAGAATTTTGTGAGCGAAAAGAACATCGTACTGATATATTCTATTTGCAAGACTAGTGATTTTGAACAATTTCAGAAGGTCTGTGTATGCCAAAGATGTTGAGGGAACGCGGGCCGTAGCAGCGAGCCAAATAAGAAATTTATGCTGAATTTTTTCGAGTCTGTCGAGATGTGTCCTGGCAGCTCCCCCCAGATGACGCAACCGAATTCTAAAACGGACCTGATGTTGCCGAAACATGCTGCCAGAAGAGGTTCCGGTTTCAGTCCTCCCACTGCATGGTTCGACTGGAGAGTCCTGATCATCACGCCCAATGCTCTGTTCGCCTTGCTAATAGTCGTGTCAATGTGTTCGCTGAAAGTCAATTTTGTATCAAGCCACACGCCGAGATCGCGAATTTTGGTAACGTTTTCTAAAGCAGTACTTTGAATTTTGTACGTGGCTTGGATCGGTTTTCGCTTCAGGGTAATCTTAAATGATTTGCATTTATCAGGATTCAGCTTCAACTTCCAATCGTTGGACCATTTAGCTAAAGACGTGAGGTCGACCTGGAGCAGTTCTGTGTCCTGGACAGAGACTATTTTGTGGTAAATTTTGACATCGTCGGCAAAGAGAAGACAATTCGTTTTGATTTTGTCCGAAAGATCGCATACAATATTCTGGGGCCTGCTTGAATTAAGGGTCTAAGATATTATACCTACTACTCCCAAGCCGGGACAGATATTGTAGCCACAGAGGGCCGAGACCAAAGGAATCCTGCAAGCAAGGCAGGGGCCCGACTGCAGCCACATGCCTGAGATTATCGTGAGGGGCCCGGTCGCGGACACATAGGTCGTAAGTGAACCACAGGGGCCCCGGAAGCATGTCAGGAGGCCTGGATGGACATAGGAGTCCCGGGTAAACCGGGCCCGGCTGGGGTCAGAATCAGTATCAGGCTCAGAATCAGTGTATTCGACGAGGGTCCCCCATTACAGGGGCTTTTCACTTGTCACGTCATTGAAGTCACAGAGAGCCCGGGTGGAAACTGGGCCCGGGATAATTCTGAGGGACCCGGTCGCACACTCAGCGGTTTCAAGTGGACTGCAAGCGACCTGGAAGAATGCCAGGGTGCCTGGATGGCCACAGGAGGCCCGGGTGATCCGCAGGGGGTTCACCTACATCCACAGGAGGTCCGGGTGGAATACCGGGGACCTACAACTGTTGAAAATAGGGGCCCGGCTTGGGCAGCAGTGGTCCCCCGAGACGATTGTGAGGGGACCAGTCGCGGGACTCGTGGGACCTCTGAGGCAGGGGTCCGAGGAAAACTCTGGGGCCTCCGATATTAATTTCAGCCCCCCCGAGTACATTATAAGGGGCCCCTAGACCTACCTTCGCGTGGAATTTGTAAGGCAACTGGAGGGGCTGCGGCGGGAGGCGTTTCTTTTCAGTGCTTAAGGTCGGCACAAAGAAGGGGGCGATCGCCCCATCGCCCCTCCCCCTCCTCGGTCCCCTGACCATGATTATGCAGAGGGAAGCTGGGAATACACTGAAAACAGACTAAGGTCCTAAAGGCATATTCCCAACCAATGTTTTCTGAAATTTTGAGGTCAAGGTCATTCAAATTCACGTACCTATGACGGAACAATATGCCATATTCCCAATAATGTGCAATATAACTGGCACTATGACAAATTTTGGGCGGTAAATGAAAGTTTGACCTTCGAAGATTTTTGAACTTGAGCTGTGACCTTGACCTTGACATTGAGTAACCTTAACTATGAAGTCATATCATAACATGCGGCATACTGAGAAATGCCATCTGACCGAAACACTGGGGTTGATGACTTTGAAAATGCTTGTATAATCTTGGCATGTAACCTTTTAACTTGACCTTGGCTTTCATATGAGGCGATCTTGACATATGATTCCGATTATATTGCTTTATTACGTCACCACTCGGTCTACAGTGCAGGCGAACTGGTGCGACCGCGCGATTACGACGCTCTGAAAAGATAGGCCTGACTTTGAAAGTCTATAAGTCAAACAATCATCAGTGGTGTATCTTAGGGAGGAAGGCATCCCCCCAAACAGAAAAGCTTCCTCCTTTTTGCCCCGACTCATGTTTAGTTTAAAAACAAGCTTTTGGTGCTTCAGCTCTCAACTTCAAGCAGAACCAGTCAACTTCAGTGTACACATTGGGCCTTGGAGACCAGAAACAAGCATCTTGCGGTCGCATATTTCACCCCGTGATGTTCTGTTTTTCTTTTTCCCCCTTTTTTACTTGACGAATCCTGGGTTTACCTCCAAAACCTACCGTCCAGTTAAATTATGTCAAAATCTTTCACCGTGTGACGTTTTTTTGCTTTTTTACTTTGGCTTGTCCCCCAAACCTGCCGGCTAGATCCGCTACTGACAATGATTGAATATTTTTAAAATTATTTCACCAATCGACGCGTTCATGAATGCGGCTTTCTCTTACTCTCTTCAAATATAGCAGCTTTCTTTCAAATGTAGCCAAGTAGCCTTTTCCGCCTGCGGACTGTTCTCCGGTCGCCTCGGAAAACAATTGATGGGGGCATTATAGCACCCCCTCCACTGTGCGTGTTGAGCTAATTGCGTCTTAAACAGCCTGCCTCCTCGAGACGAGATTCGAGGTCACCGCTTACAATATGGTCAAGAATTTGTGTTTTAGCCTATTATCTAATGAAGATTCTGAGAATTTTTGTGCCCAAATATATTATCAAAGTGAATTTCTTGATTTTACATCCAGGACTCGACGAAGCAGTTCATTTAGCATTTCATCAGCTGAAAAGACAACTCGTTTCTCATGCTTACGGCCGAGCATTTCTTCTTCTTCTTTGAACTTAACACCCGCACTAGAGAGGGGTCTGGCACTAACGCGCACTGGGGAGGGGGCCTGGTAGGCCCCGCTAAAATCTCGGAAACTAAAAGGCTTAAAAAACACCGGTTTGAGGATGGGTTCGGGCTATAATAACCTACAACATAGCCCATTTCCATTGCCCTACATTAATATCTTCCACGTCAAACGAGGTCATAAAGGTCAAATCTGGTCGTCCTGGGAACCTATTGGAAAATGCCGTAATAATGCGAAAAAAGTCGAGAATATGCTAAAGACGAACCAGGTTGATAGCGGAAGGTTGCAAAGAATATATCCTAAGATTTTAGGGTCAAGGTCATACAGGTTCAGTGACCTATGACGCGACAATAATATTTATTGTTGGGGCTTATTGACGCTCCAACCAATTGGTCATATGGCGGCGGCGACTCTTTCTCTGCTGGAAGGGTTTCTCGGGAGCCAGCTTGCTCTTTGTTCAGGGAAGCCGCCGGACCTTGAACCCGGGTTGGCTGCGTGGAAGCCAGTTGCGCTGACCACTCCACTACCGCGCCCCCGATGCCTCAATATAGTATACTTCCTATAATGTACACTATAACTAGCACTATAGAAACCATTGGCCGGGGAATGAACATTGGCATTTACCCATGATTTTTTTCCTTGACCTTTGACCTTGACCACTACAATGAGCTACCTTAACTATGACGTCATATCATTACATACATCAGACTAAGTAACGCCATTTGACCGGAAGCACTGGCGTCAATGACCTTGAAAGTGTTGATATGGCCTAGATATATCACTTTTAGCCTTGACTTCATGTGAAGTGAACTTGACACATCATACCGCTTAGCTGGGCTCACCACTCAGTCTCCAATGCAAGCGTGCTGCTCCGACCGCGCGATTAAGGCGATCTCAAAATGTAGGTTTGACTTTGAAAGTCTATAAGTAAAAATATTTCAAAAAATATTTCAATTGGTTTTCAAAATGCATTCACCGATCGACGCTGCGTGGAATTTTCTCAAGTGCAGCTGAGTATCGTTGTTCGGCTGCGAGCGGTTCTCCGGCATCCTTGGAAAAATAGGTGGGCCACCCGATCCCCGAGCCACTCCCCCATCCCAGTGAACGTGTTAAAAACCCGCCTGAGTCGAGGTTAAATGGGATCGGAGAGGAAGGAAAATAAGCCATAGGCTTGGAGTAGGCTATGGCGTCACATTATGCTTCCAGGATGGCGCTATTACGGGTGCCACGGAAGACTAAACAGAGTGCTACGAACCGAGGTAAGCGCGCGTGAAACCCAACCGCGCCTGCCGCACCTCTGCCTCAAAATAATTAGCGTCGCCAACTATAATCAGCTCAAGGAATATCTTCGTCAGACACTTATCAGTTCATGTCTTAGTTACTTTTATCATGATACCCTGCCTTTGCATGCAAAAATAAAGACGGCCGCCTCTGCAGGAGCTGTATGAAGCAGGGGAGGGCATGAACAGCGCCACCGACGAGGACACCTTCATCCGCGTCTTCTCTACCACCGGCTACCCGCAGCTCAGGATGGCTTTCGAAGAGTACGCTGTCTTCGCTGAAAACACGATAGACAACGCCATCGAGAAGGAGTTCTCGGGCCTGATTGCGACCGCGCTTGGTGTCGTGGGTTAGTCTAGGCGAGGGGGTACTTCAACCTATCTCGCAGAAAATAAGTCCCTGAAAATTCAAGCTTGAGCAAAAAAGTCAGTTCAAATACAAGCTATTTCTTAGCCTAAGACGTTTTTTCAGTGACTTATATAAGCATTTCACACTGTTTTTGTTTCCTGAGTGTCACATAAAATGCAAATGACAACGCTAGGAGTAGTAGGTTAGTCTGGATAAGAAGGTAGCTCAACTGATACTACCGTAGGCTAATCGCAAAAAACATTTAAGACGAAGCACCAAATATAATGCATATCTAGGCCTTCTTAAAGTCTTTCCTTGCTTATTATCTTAGTATCTTAGTATCTGCTCAGTATCTTTCCTTAAAGTATGTGTGTTGGTCTTCAGGGTCCCTTGTAGGTATTCCATGCCTGTTGTTCTTTGCGTTCCTGATGTCTTACAGAAAACACGCCCATCCCCGTCATCTGAAGAATCAGCCCTGTCAATCTCTTTGGACGTTTGCCTAGAACCCAGGCGATAGAGCTCGTGGCTGAGTCGAGCCCTGCGTGTTCCAGCGCTCTGACAGAGCTGGTGACTGAGTCGAAACCTGCGTGTTCCAGCGCGCTGACAGCTGGTGACTGAGTCGAAACCTGCGTGTTCCAGCGCTCTGACAGAACTGGTGACTGAGTCGAAACCTGCGTGTTCCAGCGCTCTGACAGAACTGGTGACTGAGTCGAAACCTGCGTGTTCCAGCGCGCTGACAGAACTGGTGACTGAGTCGAGCCCTGCGTGTTCCAGCGTGCTGACAGAACTGGTGACTGAGTCGAGCCCTGCGTGTTCCAGCGTGCTGACAGAACTGGTGACTGAGTCGAGCCCTACGCGTTCCAGCGTGCTGACAGAACTGGTGACTGAGTCGAGCCCTGCGTGTTCCAGCGCTCTGACAGAACTGGTGACTGAGTCGAAACCTACGTGTTCCAGCGCGCTGACAGAACTGGTGACTGAGTCGAGCCCTACGTGTTCCAGCGTGCTGACAGAACTGGTGACTGAGTCGAGCCCTGCGTGTCCCAGCGCGCTGACAGCTCGTGACTGAGTCGAGCCGTGCGTGTTCCAGCGTGCTGACAGAACTGGTGACTGAGTCGAGCCCTACGTGTTCCAGCGTGCTGACAGAACTGGTGACTGAGTCGAGCCCTGCGTGTCCCAGCGCGCTGACAGCTCGTGACTGAGTCGAGCCCTGCGTGTCCCAGCGCGCTGACAGCTCGTGACTGAGTCGAGCCCTGCGTGTCCCAGCGCGCTGACAGAGCTGGTGACTGAGTCGAGCCCTGCGTGTCCCAGCGCGCTGACAGCTCGTGACTGAGTCGAGCCCTGCGTGTTCCAGCGTGCTGACAGAACTGGTGACTGAGTCGAGCCCTGCGTGTCCCAGCGCGCTGACAGAGCTCGTGACTGAGTCGAGCCGTGCGTGTTCCAGCGTGCTGACAGAACTGGTGACTGAGTCGAGCCCTACGTGTTCCAGCGTGCTGACAGAACTGGTGACTGAGTCGAGCCCTGCGTGTCCCAGCGCGCTGACAGCTCGTGACTGAGTCGAGCCCTGCGTGTCCCAGCGCGCTGACAGCTCGTGACTGAGTCGAGCCCTGCGTGTCCCAGCGCGCTGACAGAGCTGGTGACTGAGTCGAGCCCTGCGTGTCCCAGCGCGCTGACAGAGCTGGTGGCTGAGTCGAGCCCTGCGTGTTCCAGTGCGCTGTGTTCGGGACCAGCAGGCGTACTTCGCCAAAGCGCTTCACGACTGTATGCGGGGACCAGGCACAGACGACGACACTCTGATCCGAATCCTGGTCACACGCTCCGAGGTGAGTATCACGCAGGCTCAAATCCTGTCTCACCGACAACGGCTATAATGTTTTATGTATTTAGAAATCGTCCGAGGGAATGAGATGGCTGGCAGGTTCCGGCCCCGAAAGTAACTTTTGCTTCTTTTTGGCATCTTGATACATTCAGAAATGTGTTATTGTTGATAGCAATGCACCGAATGCAGCTACAATACTCTGAATTCTTACGTTTTTCATCAGTCATCACAGCGCCTTTAATTCTTAGCCGTACGGTTCTTACATGACTACGAAAATGGATCGTCATTTCAATTCGTCTGTTTTCTGAGAAGATGATCCTCTTCCGGTTTTTCTTCTCTGTCATAAATGAAATGTTTTAATTGCTTTATGCTTACGAAAACGAGGACATGCTCTCTATAGTGCTGAAGGAGAATTCCCGAGCCAATGCTGGGAACAGTTCACCTGCACTTTGAATACCATCCTCTCTGTCACTGATCAGCAGGGGCGTCGCCACGGAATTTTCCTAGGGGGACGCCCCAGGGCTGGTGCTGACCGGGGGCAGGCGAATTTTGAGCATACTCGGTAGCTGACAGCATTAATGGCGCTGGACCCAAAAATTTTGGGGGGACGTTCCCCTGTTGGCCAACAAGGGGGACGTGTCCCCCGGTCCCCCTCCCCCCGCTTTCGGCGCCCATGCTGATTAGGGAGTGATAAGGATAGTTGTCTGCAAGTAAGGATATACTAAGGAACTGTTTCCAACATCAGGTTTCTTCTCATGCTAGTAGGCCTGCAGCACATGATTATTATGTGGCCATGCAGGAGAAATCAGCCCTGAATTATGATGTCCAGTCAATACTGAGCTAGGTAAACACCTTTGCAGATTGACTTGGAGGATATCAAGGATGCTTTTAAGAAGATGTACAAGAAGTCTCTGTCACATGCAGTCAAGGAAGAGACATCGGGGGACTATCAAAAGATTCTCTTGGCGATCATCAAGTAGTACCGTGCCATTAATGTACCTAATGGCAGCCGGACGTCCAGCGGATTTTGACGCAGTATTGTGCAAACAACGCAAAGAGTTAGCTAAACAGATCTGCAGGCATGCTTTTGCTGTCATGGTGACAATGTTTACCATCTCGTAACCGAATGCCACATTGGGAACGAGTGTTCCTTGCTAAGCAATGTTGAAGTGGTCCTGGGTGAGCATGGTCTTGTTTCAGGTAGATGATGTTTGTTATCGAGGATGGGCTGAACATGATGGCACCAGGGCGTGCTCTTGGTCAGTATTTTTTGTTGCCTGCACTGACTACACACGAAGCACAAAGCCCTGTCTTTTACAGCAGACTTAAAGACTAAAGCTTGGGATAACTATCCGAGCAAACTTTCCATTTGGAAAAATATATTCAGTGCTAATGAAAGCTTCGGATAAATATTCGAGCAAACTTTCAATTTTGAAAAATTATTTGGTACTAGCGTCTTAATTATGTCTTATTTATTTATCTATTTTTGCTGTCAGCAGTTCAAACGAGGTTTTAAGAGACTGATGTGCGGGTGAATGAATGTCCTTCTCTGCCAGCACTTGGATCTTTGTGCCAGTATATTATGTGTTTGCTCACTGTTCACAGTCACACAATAGCCACTTGGCACGTTTTATGATATATAGCAGCATTGTGGGTGATGTCCGAGCAACGTGTGCTTTCAGCCGTACTGATTACTGTCCTCTATAGATAAAGTTCCTCAGTGTGCAGTATAGCCACATTCATTTTTTCATGTGTAACGTCTGTATATGGATGCCAGATTTTATACATATTGATATTTCATTGAATTTATAGTATTACTAACCGGCCTTGAAACACTGGGTATTTTCTTTGTTATGAATAATATATGACAGTTTGCGCTCCCTTGTTTGAGAACATGAAGAAGAAAATACAGATTCTTTGTTAAAGGAAATATTAAAGGGAATGTGGCACCTTTATAACATGATTTTAGCTGAGATAGCCAAGTTATATAGCATGCCGGAAAACCCGGTACTCTATGTATAATTTGTCTTGAAACTCAAAATTTTCGCAGAGAAAAGCTAAAAACCTACCAGAAATATAACCCTCATTTACCTCAAGCAGCAGGCCACAGTTGTCAGGCTGTTGGTGTGACGACATATGCAGACGTCACGGTGAGTATCAGCTAATTGAAGCCCTTGAAGTCTATGGAATATGGTAGTGGTTGCCAGATCATGACATCATCCACAGGCAGATAATTATTTTTCCCATAAAGGCGCATTTTAAAGATCAAAATATTGAGCTTATTGTACATTTTTCAGAGGCATCATGGACGATTCCATGATTTTCGGCTAAAAGTACCCCTAATTACACTAAGTTCCAGGATTCGAATAAGGTACCACATTCCCATTAACCTTACTACCCGTTTTTTACATAGCCATTCAACCATTTTTTACGCCATTCAAGAAACATTTTTTCTTGTTTAATATTTGTGTGGTCCTTTAACACGTGCATCGACGGGGTCTGAGCCACCTTCGCTTTGACAGGGAAGAGGCCGGGTACTCCCCCACCTAGTATCTCAAGAACCACGCCAGTGCCGGATCCAGGGGAGGGGCACAAAAGGCATTTGCCCCCAAGCAGTCGGCCTCCTTTTTGCTCCGGCTCCTTTTTAGTTAATAAGCAAGATTTTGGTGCTTCAACTCTCAATTTCAAACAAATAAGCTAAGTTTATTGTAAATATTGGGCATTGGATAGGAAAAAAGGAAATTGAGCCCATATTTTTCACTCCGTGACGCTGCTTTTTCTTTTCGCCTCAAATGCCCCAAATTCTACCATCAAGTTATATTGTATTTGTAGCATAATTTTTAATTGCGTGACGTTTTTTGCTTTTCGACACTGGTTTGCCCCTAAAACCGATCGACTAGATCCGCCACTGAACCACGCTAGATGGCGAAAAACGGTGAACGGCGTTTGGTGGTCCATTCCACATCTATTTAAAATATTTTAACAGTTTTGTTAGGCCAAATTCAAGGTCACTAGAGGTCAAAGCATTTAACCTTAAGGACTAGGGTGTGTCGCATATCGCAGTCAAACGTTCTCCTGTGGTTTTCTTTTGCCCTGAGCGTGTAGAAACTCGATTACAATCAACCTGGTGTCGGGAGTGGGTACTATCGTGTGTCCTTTTGCTAAGCTGGTCAGAAGCTGTCCCCAGAGCTCCGCAATGCATCAAACAACTTTAAAAGAATATACACAATATTGTGCTATTACCACGACATTTCACCACACGCGATGGTTGATTTTAGACCCTCATTGCTTCGATTTTTTCAAACTCTGTCTATGGGGTTATCGGTAACCCAAAACACGCCTGGGACAATTTTAGCAAGCTAGCTGCAACGGTTCAAGAATTATAACGTCCGGAATATTTACACTTTGCTGTTGCAACAATTGTAAAACCCACGACCCCACAGTTGAGGTTTATTCGTGGCTTCACTCCCGCATCGGATTTCCCCTTTTATTCCAAGTGCCAGCTTCGGATTTGATTCTCACCCGGCGGGACCGTGCACGGGGAAGCGACCTTTAAGTCGAGTACTCTACCCGTGTCTCACGGTCTGGCCCCGCCCCCGTCCTGAAATAGACAAATGAGACCCCGCACACCACGATCCAAGATCGCGGGCGAGATTTGGATCCCAGCAAGCCATTGACGTGGCCTGGCCCCCGGGAGCCGAACGAACCCCCTTAAGGAAAGGTGACTCTGCCACCGTCACTCAATCCAGGGCTCACCCGGTCCCGGGTTATCACTCTCGTCAGTGCCTGCAGCCACGAACTGAATACGGACCACCGACCTCGGCATTCCTCGCATTACGTGAGCCCGGTCTGCGACGCTAGATCCCGTCGGATTCTGGCCCTCGAATAGATATAACACGCCTACTTTCCTTAGAGCTTTCGCCCGCGGCTACCGCGCTGGCCAGTCACGGTATAACGACGAAGCGCTCCACTCGCAGCCCCCGTCAGGGTCGACTCGACGGCCGTGAAAGAAGCGTGATATCTAAGCAATGACCAGCGTGCAGCCGGGATACCCCGAGGCGCAAGGGGATTAGAGGTCTCGTCAGACCCACAACCGGTCCCCTTCTTTGCAACGTCTGCCACACGCCAAAGCTGTTAGACGGCCCTGGATCACGTTTAGGCACAGTTCTGTGTGAAATGATGACTCTCCCCTGCCCCTTCATCCCCGTCAGGCACCCAGGTGGCTCCCATTTGGGCTTGGATTGAATCAGCATCATGATTGCTAAATAAATGACCCCACCCCCAATTAACGTTATGGACCTCTAAGGAACTCCCTTCAGAGCCGGATCGGGAATGAGCCTGTTAGGCACGTATCATTCCGCTGATTCTCATTTCACCTTTCCAAACAGTGTCGCATAGATAGAGCCCTTATATTTTCATTAAATTTAATCACGAACCAACGTATTCCAATTTAACCTTTCCAAACAGTGTCGCACAGATAGAGCCCAACAACGAATTCCAATGACATTTATATACCGGAGACGCAAGCTCATGGGCAAATAATGAATGATTTGGCTATCCGCAAATATAACAATACCGTCCATGAAACACCACCCTTCCACCATTCACACAACCATACACCCACACACACACACCCACACGCACGGTAACGCGCACGGCGCGACCCACCTCAACGAAGCGACGGGCAGGAGAGAGCCCCGTTCTAGTTAGTTAGTTAAGGGCTTTTTATAAGGCGTTCTGTGCAAGGCACCTTTGCCCGCCTCTAAAGTGTGGGGGAGAATTTTTCGGGAGGGGTGTTTACTTTAATGTCGCAAAACAAAGGGACGAATCTTATTTCAAGGAATGGGTCGCGAAGTGTAGCAACACTAGCGAGGGAAGGGGATTGCTACGGCAGAGATGCCGAGCCTGGGGCACAGGTAGGATTTAAAAGGGTACGTGAAGAGGCTTGCCAGCGTAAAGATTATTTCTTTTTAATTTTGTTCCTTGTTATCGAATGACCGTTTTGCTTACGTTACTCAAGTTCCTCCATTGAAAAATAATAATTTTGGGTTATTAGAAACACCCGCAAGCACCATGACATGGTGCCGCGGGTCTTTATCCTGCAACCAGTAGGTGAGGTTACAGCACCCTCTCTGGCTGGGTAGCCGCCGCATAGAGAAAAGAGAAGGGTAATAGAACAGATAGAGTGTCAGGGAGGGGTATGAGTTGGTTAGTTGTTAGTCCTAGATGTGGTTAGAAAACCTAGAGGCGCCACCGTCGTGCTTGGTGGTCGTGATCTGGACGCTCCAGCAAAGTATTGGATTTGTGTGGATGCGTGACGTCTTGTCAACTGTATTTTTAGGTTTAAAACATACTTTATTCTCATCTGGTAGCTTATACAAGGGATTTAATTCATTTTAGAACTGTACACGCCCGATAACAGGTTTTTAGTATCGGGAGTGGATGAGGGTGCAACCGCAGCCGCCATGTTTGCCACAACCCCTCGTAGAAGCGCACCGGGATGCAGATACAGAAGCTGCTGCCCTGCGCACCCCAACAGCGACAAGTTAGCGCAGTGGTCAGCACTCAAGCATGGCACCCGGGAGACCCTGGTTCGAACCTCGGCAGTTGCGGTCACTGTTTTCACCGCTTTGTGGATGCTAGCCAACACAGGAGCTGTGATTCACGTTCCCGCACCATTTGAAGCGTCGAATATCACTGGACCTGCTAGTGGCGCCACCAGGGCACCGTGCGAGCTATGGACGACATCCAGCTACACGAGGCACCACCTGCGCTCAGCTCCGACCGTCGGCTGGGCAGTGAGGAATCGAACCCTCCTCAGAAGGCCTCATTTTGTACGTACCGGCCGCTACTGGGGGTCAAGGACACAGTATGACAGCAAGACAGTGGCATCATATCAGCGCTGCAGGTTGAGGCTTTCTGGCGACATTGAACGGAACCCTGGACCACCCAATGCCTATAAGCATGTCTCGCTATCACTTCAAAATGTCCAAAGCGTTAAAAACAAACTGGGCGATTTACGTCAAGCAGGCCCAGCTTTGGAGAAAGTCAACATCATAGCCCTGACGGAGACGTGGCTGAACGAAACAGTCGATTCTTCGGAGATTGGCTCGGCTCTGCCCAACCACATCCTCATTCGACGCGATCGGAGCAACCGCGTTGGGGGACGAGTGGCTTGTCTTATTGACAGCTCCCTGCAACCAGTGAGGCGACAGTCACTCGAGCCGGAAAGAGCAGAAATGCTGGTCGTCGAGGTGAAAACCAGCCCGCCGCTCCTCTTGGCTGTCTGCTACTGCCCGCCAGATGACTTAAATGCATTGAATTCTGTGATGAAGGCTATATCAGATTTAGTCAATGCTACGCCAACCAAGTCGGTCTTGATTGTGGGTGATTTTAATGTACCTGACATAACATGGCAAGAGGATGACGGAATTATTGTTCCCATCTTAGCTCGAAGGTCTCGTCGAGCTGAAGAATTTTTGGAGAAATATCATGCCGCCGGACTGGCTCAGTTTGTTGATCAGCCGACTCGGGGAACCAGCTACTTAGACTTGGTGCTGGGTAAACATCTAGATGTGAGAAGTGTTGTTAGCTCAGGTCTAATTCCATCTGATCATAAAGAAGTAGCCTGCGAAATTAAATTTTTCCGCAAACCGCCTCTGGAAGTCACCCGCAAGTCCGCTCTCAACTACAAGCGGGCGGACTGGGAAGGTCTGCGCCGTAGCCTCTCACTTCTTCCCTGGAACGTGCTAGATGGATCACCGGTGGATGACGCGGTCGCCACTTTCTACGACTTTTTTGACTCGGCGATTCGCCATCATATACCGATAGTGACTCCTCGACGGCAACATGCTCCATGGTTCGATCGTGAGCTTCGCTCGGCTCTAGTCGAGAAGGAGGCAGCCCACCGAAGACTCAAGAGAAATCGATCACCGGAAAATGAGCAGAGTTTTAGTGACAAACGGAGAGTGTTTAAAAACATGACTAATACTAAATATCATGATTACCTGAAAGGTCTGGTCAGTGATTTAAAAACCAACCCGAAAAGGTTTTGGAGCTTCCAGAAATGTATTAAGGGTAAACTCACTGCAATGCCTTTATTAATGGATGGCACTAGAAGGACTGAGCATGACCGTGATAAAGCTGAACTGCTGAACCGCACTTTTGCTAGTAAATTCTCGGATCCTAGTTTTAGAGTGCTGCCGTACACATCTGAATACCATGTAGATAGTCTTACTTCGTTTTATGTTTCTGACGACATTGTC
This sequence comes from Lepas anatifera, assembly GCA_034440635.1. Classification (NCBI taxonomy): domain Eukaryota; kingdom Metazoa; phylum Arthropoda; class Thecostraca; family Lepadidae; genus Lepas; species Lepas anatifera. The sequence continues at coordinate 719,340 of JAOTON010001228.1, forward strand.
CGATCGTTGTTACTTAGTACTAACCGACACAAAGCGTGTGGTCCTGATAATGTCAGTGCTCGAATCATACATGAATGTGCAAACGAGCTTACGGTACCCATTGCCAAGTTGTGCCGACTCTCATTGGAACAGGGCGTGTTCCCATCCCAGTGGAAACGAGCGAATATCGTTCCCCTACATAAAAAAGGGTCAAAGTCGTGTCCCTCAAACTATCGAGCTGTGTCACTTTTACCTCTGTTTAGCAAGATTTTAGAGCGAGTTATTTACATTACATTGTTTAACCATGTTCGTCCAGTTTTATCCAGCCAACAACATGGGTTTTTACCATCCCGTTCTTGTGCAACAAACCTTTGCACAATGCTGCACACTGCCTGGAACAACATATCCGCAGGTTCTCAAACAGACATCATTTATACTGATTATAGTTCGGCCTTCCAAAGTGTCAACCACAGTCTTTTGCTCCATAAGTTAGAGAAATCATACAAAATTACTGATAAGGCTCTACAATTGTTGAAATCATATCTGTCTGGGAGAGAGCAGCGGGTGGTTGTGAAAGGCCAGTGCTCTACATGGACGCCGGTTCTCTCAGGAACACCTGAGGGCGGGCTTTTATCACCCCTTCTTTTTTCGTGTTTTATCAACGATTTACCTAGCCTCGTTGACTGCAATTGTTTGATGTTCGCCGATGACGTTAAACTGTACAAAAAGAGTGGATAGTCTGCAGGATGTGAGAACGCTGCAGGGCGAACTTGACAAGCTATGCGCGTGGTCAGCCGATTGGGGATTGACCCTCAACCCATCCAAGTGCAAGGTTTTGAGAGTGACGCTTCGCAGCAAGCCGGTAGAAAGTTCATATCACATTAACCGCACTAGGCTTGATATAGTTTCCGCCATGCGTGACCTGGGTGTTAACCTGGACTCTAAACTTACCTTCGGCTATCACATAGAGGAAATTATTTCAAAAGCGAATAGGGCCTTGGGATTTCTCATCAGGTCACTCCAAACTGGAAAACACGGCAGGCCACTTCTTCAACTCGATACAAAACTGGTTATTGGCGTTTACTGTGCCCACGTTCGTTCTATACTAGAATATGGCTGTGTAGCTTGGGGAGGAGCTGCACAGACCCATCTAAAACGAATAGAAAAAATCCAACACAAATTTCTTATCTGGCTTTGCGGACGCTGCCGCATTAACAACATTTCTTTTGAATACAAAGACCTCCTTCGGCATTTTGGCCTAACTTCATTAGCTGGAAGGAGGATGCAACATGATCTTTTGTTCCTGCGGAATCTTCATAACCACAAAATTGACGCGTCTTTTCTGTTAGAATGCTTTCCTCTAGCGGCTCCTTCCCGAGCCCTGCGTAACAGGATTCTCTTTCATGTGCCCCACGCTAGAGTTAGTACTGTTATGTCGGGTTTGTTTTGTAGATTGCCGAGGACCTGCAATGTGTTCTTAGATAAGTGCAGAGATGTTGATGTGTGGAACACCACAGCTGCTCAATTCACCACGGCTGCTAACTGCGATTAAGCAGCCTTTTTCAGCCATTTTTATCCGTTTTACTGTGCTTTTTTCTTTTATGTTGTTTCCACTGACATTGATATTTGACACCACTGTTTTATCACCATGACTTCATCTGTCATTGGGATGGTTCATGCCCGTTGATGATTGGACAATAAACTAAACTAAACTAAACTAAAGTATAGTTAGTAGTCCTTAAGTTAGGGTTAGTTGGTTAGCAAACATGAACGGATGGTTAGATAGGGTTAGTTGGTTAGTTGAACTTTTTTACCTTGGTGGGAGCTATTCTGAGTCTACCATACCTTAGGACCAGACAGTTAAAGCCTAGTTTGAAGCACCTATTGTTTCAATTTGTCAGAGGGACGTTTATAGTGTAATTGTTATTTCTAATATGAGGGGTGCTATTCGGATGCAGGTATTTTTCATACCTGCCACCAGTAGACGTTCAGATAAAGCTCTCGAGCCTAGAAGCCTTCAGAAATGTACAGAGCTTGTCCAGCAGCTCAGGGTGATCATTGCCGAGAAGAGTGGAAAGGTTTACTGGGATGTTTCTGATGCAGCAATAATCTAGCATGGGCTGCCTATGGGCGTCGTGCTGGGGACAGTCGATGAGGATATGGTAGGGATTTTCCATGGCAGAGCAGGTACCACAGGTACCTACACGCCCATAGGCATTTAATTTGGTGTGTCCGCTTCTGAGTCTGGTCAGGATGACCTCACGCCGACGACTGTTTTGGCTGGAGCTGGGCCAGTAGCCGATGTTAGGCTTTATATGGAATAAATGGGCGCTGTGGTTAGTGGTCCAGTCATTTTGGATGTACTTCCGGATATGGTTCTGAAGGAGAGCTTTGCTATCGTCTCCGGACCATTTGAGAGGTGCGACCTCTCTGAGTTCTAGTGACTTTTGGCCTGTTCGTCGGCTTTTTCATTTCCGAGAATTTTGCAGTGGCCTGGGATCCAAAGAAAGGAGACATCTGGGATATCGTCGATACCCTTCTGGATGTCTGCTATTACGTGATGGCTGGGGTTGATTACGTTATTGATAGCTTGCAAGACAGATTTAGAGTCTGAACAGATGACGGCTGAATTAATATTTAGGGTTCTAATCAGGACTAGTGTATCTAGAATGGCGACAGCCTCGGCAGTAAAGATTGAGCAGTTGTCTGGAAGTCGTTTTTGGAGGCAAATATTTTGCCCCCAGATGTCGAAGCCTACTTTTTCGCCTATTTTAGAGCCGTCGGTGAAAATGAAGGTTTTGCCAGTGTTGTTAGACTTGAACTCTAAGAATTTCTGGGAGATCTCCACTGTGGTGAGGTTGTCTTTGCGTGTGGTGAAAAGAAACTCGACTTTGGGCTGTTTGCGAGTCCACAAGCGGGAGAGTGGGGGTTTGCCTATGGCTTCTGGGACCGCAAGGTTCAGGGTTTCCAGGGTCTTAGCTACTCTATTCTTAAATGGAGGCCAGGTTGTCCGATTAGTTTTTGATACACGTCCAGGGTGGGCGAAACATTGTTTCGCCGGGTGATTTTCGGTAGACTGGACCTTGATATAGTAAGAGATAAGCTGGGAGTGGCGTCTTGTTTGGAGAGGGCACAGCCCACTCTCCACTAACAAGCTGGTGATGGGGGATTCTCTGAGCGCGCCTGTGGCTGCCCGGATACTTGCGTTTTGGATGCGCTCTAGCTTTAGCTTATTAGTGTTGTTCGTTGAGTCAAAGACGAACGAATTATATTCGAGTATGGGCCGGATCAAGGACTTGTAGAGCATGAGCAGGGTCTTTCGATCCCCGCCGTACTCTGTTCCGCCGAGCATGCGGAGGATATTGACTCGTTTTTGACAGCTAGAGACGACTTTGGTAATATGCTCGTTAAAACTAAGGCGGGTATCAAGGATGACGCCTAAGAATTTGAAGCTTTTCGCGCATTCAATGGGTTTGCCTGAGATTTGGAGCTGAGCAACAGCGTGTCTCACACCTAGCCTGGCAAAGACTACGACTGATGACTTGTCGGCCGAGAGTGATAGACCCATTGAATTGCACCAAGTATGGATGTCGTCGAGACTACCCTGCAATTCGGTAGTCGCGGTTTTGAATTCTGGTTGACTGCGCCGCCTGGTGTCGACCGGAGTGGATTTCCAAATAGCGACATCATCTGCAAATAGGGAGTACTTAACTCCAGGCGGTAGCTTTTTGGAAAAAATGTCATTGATCATGACTAGGAAGAGGGTCGGAGATAAAACGCTACCCTGGGGTTTGCGCTGGTCTTGAGATGTCAGGTAGGAAAAGGTGGTGCCGCAGCGCACTTTGAATTTTCTGTCCCTAAGAAAGTTGTCAATGAATCTAGCAAGGTGGCCATGGACTCCCAGTTTACAGAGTTTATACAAAAGGACGTCTTTTTGTACACGATCGAAGGCCGACTTGATATCTAAGAATGCAGCAATTGTGACTTGCTTCTTGTAAAAGCCATTTTGGAAGTCACTGACCAGTTTGATCAGATTGTCAGTGGTGGCTCGCCCGCGCCGGAAACCCGATTGCATAGCATCGAGTTTCTTTTCGAGAATTTCGTGCAGTCTTACGTTGACCATGCGCTCTACAAGCTTGCTAGCACAGCTAGTAAGCGAAATGGGGCGATAACCTTTAGGGTCTGTTTTTCTTTGCCAGGTTTTGGAATGGGAATAATGACACTCTCCCGCCACATAGTGGGGAAGGAGTCGCTAATGAACATGTTGTTAATGGCCGAGAGAAGATATTTTAGTGCTGTCTGGCTGAGGTGCCTAAAGAAAGAGTAGTGAATTTCATCCGGGCCCACTGCAGTGTTTCCACACTTGCTAATGGAGTAATTTAGTTCGGTCATTGTAAAAGGTACGTTATAGTACTCCTGATTACTAGAATTGAAGAATGTGCGGCGTTTGCACCATTCGGCCTGGTCTTTTGAGCGCTGGTTGTAGGAACTGTTGGCTGCAACGCCATTGTAATGATCAGCAAAGGCGTCCAGGACTTCCTTGGGTGCCGTGATGTTTTGGCCGGAGATTGTCAGTTGAGGGAACGGTCCACGGGGCGGTCGTTTCGCAGAGAAAGCTCCAATGGTTTTCCAGATTTGAGAAATGGGTGTGAAGCGGTTGAATTTAGAAACGAAGGCGTTGAAACTATCTTTTTGGACCCGCTTGCACGGGTTTTGAAAGTGGGCTTTGGCTGCCCGGAGGGCATTGCGAGTAGGGCTGTGTGCCCTCCTCTCGTAGGCTTTCCTGGCTCTAATCATTTGAGCTTTGGCGTGTGCCGTCTCTGCATTCCACCGTGGGGCTCCTTTTTTCTGTCGGGGGCCTTGACTTTTTGGTATTGCTAAATGTGCTGCTGAGCTGATGGCTCTTAGTACCGAGTCAAAGTCTGCCGAGTCGGGGTCACCTCCGGTGACAAGTGTGAGGTCGACCTCTGCCTCAAACTTGTTCCAGTCGGCACGTTTTAGATTCCATGAGGGTGTAAAAAGAGTAACATGGTCGATTGAGCCTGTGGGAATACCAATTTTTATTGGGAGGTGATCGCTCATTCCTGGGTTGTCTTCGACTTCCCAGGTGAACAGTGACGCAATTCTAGGAGAGCAGCACGAGATGTCAATAGCAGTGTCAGAATGACCACCGCGCATTGCTTGGTGGGTCGGAGCGCCGTTATTTAAGATAACTAGATTTTGAGAGTCTAATGCGTCATAGATGATTTCGCCTCTGCGAGTGGTGGTGGCGCTGCCCCATGAGGGATGATGACCGTTCAAGTCTCCAAGTAGTAGCAAAGGGCCGGGAATTTGTGCCAAAAGTTGGGTGAGGTACCGAGCCGACGGGTCAGGATCGCTTGGAGAGATGTACAGTGAAATCACCGTCAATTTGACGTGCTGAATTTCTACATTAATAGGGACACAGTCAAGTGGCGTAACCAAAGGCACTTGGCTCTGAGGGATGCTATTTTCAATAAGGATGGCAGTGCCTCCTTTACGGACAGTAGCGTTTACATTATGGCGGTACCAAGACAGGGGCGGATCCAGGAATTTTCGCTAGGGGGCCGCAGCGCTGGGGGGCGCCACTTTCATGGCCAGGGGGCGCCGTTTTTAGGCCGGCTGGGGGCGCCAAATTTTATGTTTTTTACCCATTTAAAGCATTTTTGTGAACTGAATCAGTTAACCTGCGCCCCGGTGGGCCTCCGAGTCACCTTCGCCGTGGTGGGGGTGTTTGAACACCCCCTCTCGAACTCGTCCCCTATGCAGGATAGCGAAAAAACGCGAACCCTGGTGGATAGCTCATACAAATTCACGAAGACACTATCAGTCAATTTTTGGCTCAGGTCAACATTGAGGTCATGGCAGGTCAAAGAAGTTGGCATTTTGAGCAAAGTCTAGCGTCTGACAGCGTTGAATTATAATAATTTTGTAGACACTGTTCGCTCTCTCTCGTCACGGCGAATCGAATGATGTATAATATGAGCATACTAGGTCAAAACACAAATCACCTGACTTCAGGTCAGGTCAAGGTCACTTTTTGACTTAGCATATCAATCGACTGGCAATAGCAATCCAAACGCAATGGTATAAAGATAAAAGTTGTATCATCATTTCATGCAAAGTTATTGACCTAAGTCTCAAAACTGCTTAAGTAGCTTCGGATGATCTCTCAGAGGTCACAGGTCAAAAATTGCGACATGAACCTAAAAAGGGACCTAAGATACTTCGATTTGGAGAATATGAAGGTATTATCACCTTGATCTACACAAATACAAACCATTTTCTGTTTCCTCTGTATTTCCAATGGAGAGGTCATGGTCCGTATTTGACCTTATGTCATCGATATGAAAAATCCCGGAACTTCTTGGAGAACTCGGTGGGGCCATTATGTGCTATAAGTTTCAATCCGATAGATTCACCCATTTCCTACTTATGCCACCTTCAACATTTTTTGAGGTAAGGTCACTTAACCTGCACTGATGACCTGACCTGAGATGACCCAAGCCAAAATTTTTGGGGGATTCTTGCGGAATCGATCAAGAATAAGGTGTGCCAAGTACGGCGGCGCTTCGCGTCGCCGTTTTTTCTTGCCGCCCGAAAAACCGGAGGGTCAAAGAGGTAATTAGTTTCATATTTTCTTTTAAAAAAATGAGGGAAGATCATGGCTTTGAATGGATCTAAAATACATCTCAGGAGTGGTAAAAAGTGAATGTATCTCTTTGGCGTTTATTTTATTGTGCACTGGAACCAACGGTTAGTAAAGACACTTTGGGACCCGGGGAGACTGCATGGGGACTATTTTCTCCCCAATCAATGATCAAAATTATCTTCAGAAGCCTTAAACAGTTTGAAGAAGACCAAGAAATGTTTAGAATAGGCCCGTCTCGTTCAATGAGCCCATGTTTGTCATTGGGGATTAGGTTTCTACAGGACATGTCAGATCAAATCCCGATACACTTTGGGAAGCCCCATGATGGTTACATGGACTACTGATTTTGCTTATATGATGATGATTAGCACACAGGGCCTTAACTAGCCATAAGGGTCTAATAAACCACTAGGTCAGAGCAGTGATCCCAGATCCCTTCAATCTGAGCTAGCCAGCCACGAAGGATCTATTACTTAAGTTCATGGACCTTGGCTTACTTCAAGACCCCAGTTATTGTAAACCTTTCTAAGGCTATATTCTAATATAATGCCCTCCTAAGACTTGACTGAGACAAGCAACTTGTCGTATTCCAATGTGGTATTTTGACCTTCTTCCGTGCGTAGCCACGCTCGACGTAGGACAAGCGTACCCGGGATGCACAGGGACCAGTACCGACCTAGTCTACGCAGAATATCAGCATACTGATCTAATGTGCGCACTACGATCACAATGCTGATTTGACCCCACCTGCGCAGTGTGGGTGCAGGCTGGAAATCAGAATAAAATATCGACGTGCGTGCGCCCATTCTTATGTACTCTCGGCATCAGAATACGGCCCCAAGCAAAGGCCCAGTTTAGGGATACTCCACATCAGCGATCAACTCGAAAAAATGTGTTTGTGTCTCCCTCAACGGCATCCACCTGAATTTTTGCAGGAACTATAACTAGCTATAACCAGATTTTGGCCGTTGGCCTGTCTTCGCTGTGCTATGGCAGCCACATAGGACCCTCGACTGACCAAAGTGAACTCAAAGTCGTTCACAGTGTACACTTGTACACTTTCCGGCTTTCTCCAGGGGTTCGCTAACTGGCAGATTTAGATCCTAATGGATTTAAGGGTCCCACCAGTCCCACTCACAGCAGTCAAAGACCGTCATGGACGGTTACCCGCCTGGATGCAGGGGGCCCAGCGGCTTCCCGATTAGACCTCAGGTCACCTCATGACCTTCCACAAGAATATGGCAGGCCTTACTGGGCACGGAAAGACCTGTTGGTCCCGGAGTGCCCTTTTTAGACCGTGCGTTCAGTTCCAAAATATATATATTTACGATACAGAGTCCTCTTATGGTCACCGGAGGTATCGCCCTGTCCGACAAAAAAAGCATGCTGGCAAGACATGGCCCTGACTGCGACCGAAAGATCTGTTAGTTACAGAGATCCCTGTTGACCTAAGATTGCCCTATTGATAACGAGGAGACTCCTGGTCCCAAAGGACCTGCTGACCGTAGACGGCCCTACTTGTCACAGCATCCCCCGCTGGCACAGAGGGCATTCTCGGTTTCTCGGTGGCAGACAGAAGGCTCTTCTGACTGCATTGGGCCCTGCCGACCACGGAATGATGTACTGGTCAAGCTTGTCACAGAGGGCCCTGTTGAAAACAGGTGACCCACCCGATTAAAGAGTGTTCTTCTGCCCCTTGGGGACCCTGACGGTCACATATAGGGTGTCGCTTGCCGCAGAGGGTCACGCTTGTAACAGCAAGTCATGCTGGTCCCCGAGGTTTACGGTTGGTCATAGATTGGCGTAGCCCGGCTGCCCTTCGCGCGATCTTTTCCCTTCGGGTGCCTCTCATGCGACTGTGCTAGCCGCTCCACCCCTTTACTACGTTTCTGTTCCTCCCTACTATAGTTCCATTACCCAATAAACTCTCCTTCCCCGATCACCTAGGCATTTTCCAGCTCTATCAACCGGCCGCAAACTCAACCTATCCAAGGTGATGATGTTAGGTGGAAGAGGCTTGGGGGCGCCGTTGGAGTGAAACGAAGGCACCATTGATGCCCAATGGGGGCACCGGTGGTACATTCGGGGTTTCAAAAGATGGGGCGCCCACAATGACGCGTGGGGGCGCCGTTGGAGCAAAAACGAGACATCAATGCTGCACCATGGAGGAGCCACTGGTATAGAGCGGATTGTTAGAAGGTGGGGGCGCCCGTAGTGGGGAGTGGGGAGAGAGAGTGGGGGCTCCACTGGTATAAAACGGGCTGGTAAAGGGTGAAGGCCCCCTCATTGAGGCACGGGGGCGCCGATTGGGCAAAAAGGCACCAATGATGTACCACGGGGGCGCCGATGGTAAAGAGCGGCTCTAAAAAGCAGAGGCGCCCACGGTGAAGCGTGAGGCGCCGGTGAAGTACACAGAAGACACCAATGATGCCCAATGGGGGCGCCGGCGGTACATGAGGGTTCCAAAAGGTGGGGCGTCCACAGTGACGCGTGGGGGCGCCGTTGGAGCAAAAACGATACATGAATGCTGCACCATGGAGGCGCCAGTGGTATAGACCGGATTTTCCGAAGGTGGGGGCGCCCGTGGTGAGGATTGGGGCGCCAATAGTTTATAGTGGGGTGCCAAGAAGTGGGAGAGCCCACGATGAGGCTTGGGGGCGCCGGTGGAGTGAAACGAAGGCACCAATGATGCCCAATGGGGGCGCCGGTGGTACATTCGGGGTTCCAAAAGATGGGGCGCCCACAGTGCCGCGTGGGGGCGCCGCTGGAGCAAAAACGAGACATCAATGCTGCACCATGGAGGCGCCAGTGATATAGAGCGGATCTCTAGAAGATAGGGGCGCCCGTAGGGAAGAGTGGGGCGCCGGTAATATATAGCGGGATTTCAAGAGGTGGAAGAGGCTTGGGGGCGTCGGCGGAGTGAAATAAGGGCACCAATGATGCACCATGGGAGCGCCAGTGATGCAGGGCAGGTTGTCAAAATGTGGTATTTGCATGCAGCGGAATTACCAGGGGGCGCCAGTATTTCCGTTTGGCATGCAAATGTGGAGCAAATGGAGGCGGCCCCGGGGGCGCCTTAGTGCCGAGGGGCGCCTTACCGGCGAGGGGGGCCGCGGCCCCCGCGGCCCCCCTGGATCTGCCCCTGTACCAAGAGTAACCCGAGATTTTGGATTTGTTATTATCATTATCATTAAAGAGGGTTTCTTGGAATGCTGCTACTGCCGGCTTTTTCTCAGCAAAGATTTATTTAAATAAGGGGAATTTCCCAATTAGACTGTTTGTGTTCCATTGGAGAATTGAACCCATGGTGGTTTAATGTCTTAGATGCTGGGGGGGTTTGCGGGGGGCGGGGGCGGAGGTGATAGGAATGTGTGCTACTCGTGTCGCTGGTAGTGGAAACGGGGGACGAGTGCCGGGTTTACCGGAGTTTCCTCGGCACCGGGAGGCTGCCGGGCCTGAGGGATTTGGATGAGACTGAACTGGTGGGGGAGGCCGACATGAGATAACTATTTTCTACAGAGTCTGTGACCGAGATGCTGTTAGAATTTGGGTAAGACTCGGTCCCGGGCAGCTCACTATCAGGTTCGCTGTTGCTACCTGACGAGTCGGAATCACTGGCAAATTGGAATTGCATGTAATGACATGCCAGGTCTGTTTGAGAGCCACAATGGCGGATCGTCGGTGCTTGAGAGGCAGCAGCTTTGCTGCTGTCCGTGAGAGAGGTTTCGGTTTGGGTGGCTACACTGACTTTTTCTGTTTGAGTGGCAGCTGTCTTACTGGAAGGGGGGAGCTGTCACTCTGGTGTTTCGGTCCCGGCGCCCGCCGTAGGCGGTGCTTGGGAGGGGGTGCACCGGTGACTTTTGGGTGGGAGGGGCTGGGAGCGGGGGAAACTCGGTACAGCTAGGCACCTGCTGAGGGCTGCTTTGCCGCCCTTCGGTTGGGGTCCAGGTCTTCCTGATGACATGTGATGGACGGGGGGCGGCGGTACTTTTGGGCGGAAGACCCGGAGTGGAACAGGCTGGGTTGGCTGAGGGATCCGTCCAGCCCGTGTTGGGAGTCCACTTGCGCCAAAAGGTGTTTGTGCTGTGGTGCGTGTTTTGCATGACATGGAGGATGGCCAGCCGAAGAAGTACCATGACTAGCGGCTCCATCAGGGGGCGAAGGGGACGCTTTTGGGAGGCGGTGAGCTGAGGGAGTGGCCTGGCCAGCTGTGCTGGGGGCTGCCGCAGTGGCCTTGCCACCATGTGCCTGGGTTAGGGAGTGGCGTTTTTCGCTCTCATGCACTTTTTGCGAGCCAGGTCGAAGGGGAGCTTTTCGTCTTCAGCCACCATATTTACATGTTTTTCACGGAGCCAGGCTGGGCACTTAGGGATCGGTAGCCCCATGGGCGCCGCCACAGGCAGCACACAGGAGGCTAAGGGAGGTGCAGTCTTTGGTTCGGTGTGCAGCACTGCACTTGCCACAGCGGGGGGCGGGGTTTTTACAGCTGGACTCAACGTGGCCGTACCTTTGACAGATTTGACACCTGATGGGGTTGGGGTAGAACGGTTTTACTGGGTAGACACAGTCGCCCAGTTTGACACGGCCACAGTCATCTCGGCACTTTGTGTCGAAGGTGACGAGGAAGCGATTGTCTTTACGGTGAGGGGCTTTTTCGGTGGTGGGCTTGGGGAGAGTGAGTCTTTGAATGGTGAGCACACTTTGGCCCTCAAAATCAAGGTTGCGCTCGATTTCGTCTTCAGAGAGGTGGGAAGCCTTTGGTGCACGAATTGTGCCCCGGTAGAAGTTCAGAGACTTATGAATGGCGAAACTCACCGGTTTCGATCCGAAAGTTTTGGTGTCAAGCAGGGCTTTGGTTGAGGCAGTGTTGCTGGTTTTAACAAGGACGTCTTTTTGGTGCCGGATAATTTCATAGCTGCCTGTCACCTTTCGGCTGATGGCCTTGTCCAGACTGAAGGTAGATTCCTTCGCAAGGTTTTGGTGGATGGAGTCGTAACTACCAACCAGCCAAGCTCCGCTTGGCAGGTTTGCATTGTTAAGGAGATCCATGAGAATGGCTGGCTATATTAACTTACGTTATACCGTGCAGAACCGCTCGAGTATCAAGATACCTTTACTTAAAGGTACGTTCAAGAGGGATTCCTTCACGCCCGAGTGACGTCACATGGGCGGGGAGGAATTCCTTCACCGTTGTACCGTCTGTCAAACTGATGGTAATGGCACTGCCCGCTAACGAATTTGTGAGGATACACGGTAATCAAATGTTTTCCAAATGCAATAAATAAACATTTCCTTTTCGATTCTGGGCCTCTTTTTACAAAAATTTGGATATTCAATAACTTAATTTTCCCATGTTATACGCTGCGAGGTGTGACATCACATCCGGTGGCCTGCGCTTGCTGTTGGAGGGGGCTGCTCGAGTATAGGGTTCAGTTTTATGGCTGCGCGCGCTTTCTGCGTAACGTGAGAAAGTTCTGGAGCCTGTGGCGGCAAAGGGTGAGTGTGACGTCAGAGCGTGTGCGTGACGTCAGAGCGTGTGCGTGACGTCAGAGCGTCGGGCGGTGTTCCCCACGCGGCCCGGCAGCTAAATAACGGCGGAGCCAGGGAATGAGGCAGGGAGGGTGAGTGCTTGTGAAGTAGAGAATTTTGAGGAGACGCTAACTGACTGGCTCTTGTGTAAGGCTGGTGAATTTGAAGGTTAGGCAAGAGAGCTTTAACTAATGGGAAGTTAACCCATTAGTAACCCATTAAAATTTAATCCTATCTGGAGTATCGGCTGAAATTTCCTAGGATATGGATTACAATGGGCTGTTACAGCCACTAGAAGGTTACTGAGCGGAGGCGAGGCAGGGGGGCCTCTTCAGGACCTATCACTAATCGGAGGGGAGGCAGGGGGCCTCTTCAGGACCTATCAGGGACCTAGGTAGCCCCGTTCTAACCTGTCCGCGGCTTATATAGCCTCCGCGGGGCTCCCTCAGCTGCCACCTCGTACTGCCGCTAGTCGGCCACACAGCCCACACCCACCGAGCCAGGCTAGATTCCTAACAGTCAAATAGCAAAATAATTCACACATAGATAATAACTTTACACAATTTCTTCCAGAGCAGTTAAAATAATGACAAATGCGTAAAATAATTATAAATGCGTAAAACTATGCATCATAATTTTGGAATTGATTGAATGAACACAACAGTGAAAGGCTTGAAATATTATATTTTTACCCATTTTTTTTCAAAAACTTTTAGCAGTTTTAAAGATATGTTCTTCAATGTTGATTTAAGGACAAAAGCACAAAAAGAGCATGGCCCAAATAATAAATATCATCATTAACTTCTTATTTCGTTTTTATCAAGAATAAAGTCCGTGGGTATAGTTTCCAAAGCCTGACAAAACTATCAGAATGTATCATTGTTACGCGCCGTTGGTGCGCCCGGCACGGTGCACATGGCACGTTTACTTTTTCCCTATACCTCAGACTGCGTGACCTTGACCTGAACATAATCGCCGATGGAGCAAGAGATTGGGTGTAACAGAAGACCTTCGTTTTGTATCAATTCTGCCGTTTTTACTCCCCTTGCTTCGGCGATGGTAATTGCCTACTGTCTTAACACGCGCATTGACGGGGGTCTGAGCCACCTTCGCATTGACGGGGGCGGGTACCCGCCCCCCTAAGATCTCGAGAACCACGGTTGGTAGCGAAAAACGGTAAACGGCGTTGGGCTGCACATCCACTTCTCCATCGAAAACATTTGGACCATTTTTTTGTCAGGTCACATTTAAGGTCACGAGAGGTCAAAACATGCCCGTCATAGGGATAACATGCAAAATTCAGTTTTTCGGGCATTACATCTGAACAAGTAAAGATAGAGCAAAACGACTTGAACTATATGAATCCTCTTAGCAAGCCGAATCGAATGATATATAATTTGACCTTGCTAGGTTAAATCAAGGATTTGACCTGACCTGAGGTCAGGTCAGGGTCAAATTATATAAAATGCATATCATTAGAACTGCAAAGCCCAGGCGAGTCTAGTGCAGCTAAAATAAATGCTCTATCACCATCCGTTACTGAGTTATTCCGTAAAAACCATTTTTCCCATGTATTTCCAATGGAGAGGTCATGCCTCGTACCTGACCTTAGGTCATCTATATCAAAAATACCGGAACATACGTTAGAGAACTCGGTGGGGCCATTATGCGATATGAATTTCAATCGGATAAGCTCACCCTGCTCCGACTTATGCTATCTTAAACTTTTTTGAGGTCGGGTCACTTGACCTGTACTGGTGACCTGACCTGAGATGACCTAACCTTAAAATTTTCACAGAAGTTGTAAAAATGATGAGGGAAAAGGTATACCATGTACGGCGGCGCTACGCGCCGCCGTTTTTCTACTATCTCCGAAAAACCCGAGGGGGCGGGTACCCGCCCGCCCGTCAATGCGCGTGTTAAAGCTAAAAACATGAAGAGAAGTTCAACCAGTAACTTGGCTAAAACATAAGAGTCTCGCCTGAGCACTGGTGGCGTGCGGACGTGTCCGGGGCTCGCTCCGACCCGGCCGTGTCAGGTCTTTTTGTGAGAGCGCGGACGCCGAAGACTGGATTTTGATCAAAACAAACGAAAGGTGCTGATATAGATAGGGTGACCGGCTCTTTTTTTAGTTGTGATGTCACATTTAAAAAAGGGCATGGGTTTCGTCCAGCAGAAAATCCAGCAGCTACAGCCGAGACCCGCCAGTCCCCAGAAGCGGCGCCGTGTTTCAGGTGAGTCACGAGAGAACGGAGATATGGAAGCCATCAAAGACATGATGGAGAAGAAACTAAAAGAGTTTTCCAAGTTGAAAGACGAATTTAGAGACATTGCGGATTCCATGAAAGCCGAATTAAGCTCACTTCGTGACCGTGTGAAGGATCTCGAAGATCACACTAACCGTAAGGATGAAGAGATGGAGGCCATGAGAAAGCAGCTATAGAATAGAGAAGATGTTGTGCGAGAGCGCTTCAGCGAAAAGTCCATCAGAATGAAGTGATTTCGCGCCAGCCAACGCTGGTGTTCTCCGGACCCGCCATTCGGTCGGGCCGACCTATGACGTCACCACCGCCCCGGGCCGCCCCGACTGGGTCGGTCCGGCCTTGGGTCGGTCCCTGGCCCAGGGTTACCCCGTGGCGGGGAGGGGGCGGCGCAAACGGAGTCAGCTGGTCGTCAGGACGGAGGAGGGGCTTCTGAGCGGTCGTCGGATGTGCAGCGGGCGGCCGGCGGCAGCTACGCGCAGGTGGCAGCAGCTGCCTCACCAACGCAGCCGGACCGCGCAGCAGCGGCGGAGGCAGCAGCCGGCGCTGGTGGGGCTACAGCGACTCGACAACGCCAGCGGGAGGATGTGGAGGAGACGCTGGTGACGCTGCTCAATGCAGCTTTCCCGGAACTGAACATGCAAAGGAATGACATTGACGAGCACACCACACGAACGGCAAAATCTACTGCCGTTTTGTTAGTCTGGTGACGGTTCAGTGCGCGACCTTATCTATAGTAAAAGACTTGGTCTGAGAAACATGGCGAGGGGAAACGAGCTGTATGTAGCGGAGTCCCTTACAGGCTATAGGCAATAAATATTCAACGAGTGTTTGGCGTTGAAGAAGAAGGGCAAGATATATATATCTTGCATATATATATATAATATAATAATATAATATAATATATATATAAGATATATATATCTTGTATATATACAGTGTTTACCCGCCATGGATCAGTGTTTCTGAAGGAAAGGCAACATGGCTACAACGTGCGGGTGGACGATTGGGAAGACCTCAGAAGGCTACATTTATAAGCTGTGTGTACGTGTTTGCATGAGTAAAGAATCATTCGATCCACGGTGCAAATGTTGAGTAGCGCTGCACTGTTGCGTGTTTAAAATGATGCTGTTTTTGGGAAAACACAGAGGTTTGTTAACTGTTCATTCATTGAATGTGAAATAATACATGAGTGCAGTTAAGATTTGCTCGGTAAATTGTAGGGGATTGGGAAGTTACCGAAAGAGAAAAGATGTTGTTAATTGCATAAGCTTGACTTCAACATTTACTTGCTACAAGATATTCACTGCAGTCCTGACAAAGAAAATGAGTTTCGTAATATGTGGGGAACGGATGTACTTATTGCACCTCATACGCACAATTCAAGGGGCGTAGGTATTTTCACAAAAAAATTGGACATTCACTTTCAGAATACGATTGTAGATCCAGACGGCAATAATAATAATTTTTGGGGCTTATCGACGCACCAACTGCCAGGGTCATATGGCGTCGCCAACTCTTTCCCTGTTGGAAGGGTTTCTCGGGAGCCAGCTTGCTCCTTGTTCAGGGAAGCCGCCGGGCCTTGAACCCGACGGCAATTATTTGATTACAAAAGTAAAAATTAATCCGAGTTTTGATGTCGTAAATGCTTCTGTCTGTGGTCCAAGCGATGACTGTCCTGAATTTTATAGTAGACTAGAAGAGCTGTGTCTGTAAACAGCTGGTCAGGACACGCTTCTGCTGTTAGCAGGTGACTTGAATGTAGCTCTAAACGGAGAGCTTGACACGCATAATTATGCGCGAGAACACAGCATAAGGGCGAGAAATCGCATAATCAAAATGATGGAGGAGAACAACATGACTGATGTTTATCGTACCATGCACAGCAATGAAAAAATGTATACATGGCGCGTTAGGCGGCCCGACATAAAGCAAGCTCGTCTTGGCTACTTTCTTGCCTCTGAGCTTCTTTCTGCTCGTATTGTTTTTTGCCAGATACAGCCAGCTTATAGAAGTGATCACTCAATGATCACCATGAGCCTAAATGTTGATGATCAGCCTAGAGGGCAAGGCTTTTAGTAAATTTAACCAATCTCTGCTGAAAGACCCCGAGTTTGTGTTAAAAATAAAGCAAATCATAAAGCATACAGTGCACCACAGGCGGATCCAAGGGGCAAAGGGGGGGCACGTGCTCTCCCCCGATCGACCCTCGGCGCCCTCTGAAATTGTCACGGCGCCCCCTGAAAGGTCGATGGCGCCCCTTGAAATATCACTTCCCATCCCCCCTCCCAGGATGCGAAAATCGGCGCCCACCGATAAGATTTGGCGCCCACCTAATATATTTTTCCGGTCAAAAGTGGCGCCCCCTGGTCCGGATGGCGCCCCCCGGGAAGGTGCCCCCTATCGGCAATCCTGGATCCGCCTATGCAGTGCACCAGTATGCCATACCGGTTTATAGTGACGAATTTGTGGAAAACCATGCTGGGGAAGCGGATTTTGTAATTAGTGACTCTAGCTTCTGGGAGGCTCTCATATTAAATATTCGAACAGAGACAATATCTTATGGCATACACAAAGCTCGACAAACAAGAAGTGAAGAGAGTGTGCTAGAAAGAAAAATAGCAGAACTTGAGATTGAGGTATGATTAGAACACTAGCACTGATGTTTTGGATGAAGTAGAACGTTATAGAATTAGGTTAGAAAATTTGCGCAGCCAAAAGGTAGATGGTCTGACCATAGGCGTAGGAACCGGGGGGGCCAGGGGGCCACTGGCCCCCCACTTTTCAGTGATGGGCCCCCGCAACGGAGATAAGAATATCAAGAACTGTAATATTAAGCAAGAAACTCTAACTATAGCTTGCCCCGGAACTCCGTTAAACTTACCTGTACCCCTAAACTAAGTTGAGGTCATATGAGTCGATTTTAAGGTCCCCTGAGCTTCTGGGGGCCCCTGAACTGGTCTCTGATGCCATACGAGCTAATCTGGGCCCCTTGAGCTGAACTGAGCGCCCCTGAGGTGGTTTGGGCAGCATGAACTGTTCTAGGATGCCTAAACTGAGCTAGGAGCCGTGACCTTGAACAGGGCCCTGTGAGTTGGCCAGGCCCTATATCCACCGACCTGGGGGCCCCTGAGCTGAGCTGGGACCGTAAAGTTAATATTGTCCCTTGCGCTAATCTGGATCCCCTGTGATGCACAGAAGACCCTAAACTTATCTGAGGCCCCTGCACAGTAATAGGGCCCCTGCCTTGAAATTGGGTTGTAAGCTTTAATTGAAACCCTGAACTGTTCTGAAACCCCATATATGCCGACAAGGGGCCCCTGGATGATCCGGGCCCTTACGCTTATCTGGCCATCAGAGCTAATAATGGCCTCTGTGTTGAACTGAGAGCCCCTGAGATGGTCTGGGACCCCTATAAGGCTTTACAGCCACTGACCACTGAGCTTGAATGGGCCCCTTGAGATGTTCTGACAGTGGCGTAGCCAGGGGAGGGGGTCCTTGGGGTCCGCGGATCCCCTTGGGCTGACCTTATGCACTAAAAACACGACCATTGATCTCGGGGCCCCTGAGCTTGGTCTCGGGGGCCCTCCCGAGCTTGGTCTCAGGAGGCCCCCCGATAATCGGTATCGAGGGCTCCAGAATACCGAATATTGATCTTGAGGGACCCTTAGGTTCAGTCTCAGGGCGTCCCGAGCTTGGCCTCAGGGCCCCCGAGCTTAGTCTCAAGGCCCCTCCCCTGAGCTCGGTCTCACGGGCCTTTCGATCTTGGTCTCAAGGGCCTTTCGATTTTGGTCTCAGGGGCCCCGAGCTTGGTTTCAGGGCCCCCAAGCTTGGTCTCAGGGGCCCTGAGCTTGGTCTCAGGGCCCTGAGCTTAGTCTCAGGGGACCTCCAAGCTTGGTCTCAGGGGTGCCCCCAATATTGGTCTCAGGTCCCCCTCTCCCCGAGCTTAGTGTCAGGGGCCCTCGAGCTTGGTCTCAGGGGGGCATCCGAGGGTATCTGATGCATAAGGCTGACCGTATGCACTGGGAAACACTAGCATTGGTCTCGGGGGCTCCTGATCTTGGTCTCAGGGGGCTCCCGAGCTTGGTCTCAGGGGACCCCCTGATCATCGGTATCGAGGGCTCTGGAATACCGAACATTGATCTCGGGGGCCCCTGAGCTTGGTCTCACGGGCTTTCCGAGCTTGGTCTCAGGGGGGCCCCCGATCATCGGTATCGAGGGCTCTGGAATACCGAACATTGATCTCGGGGGCCCCTGAGCTTGGTCTCAGGGGCCCCGAACTTGGTCTCAGGGGACCCCGATCATCGGTATCGAGGGCTCTGGAATACCGAACATTGATCTCGGGGGCCCCTGAGCTTGGTCTCACGGGCTTTCCGAGCTTGGTCTCAGGGGCCCCCGATCATCGGTATCGAGGGCTCTGGAATACCGAACATTGATCTCGGGGGCCCCTGAGCTTGGTCTCAGGGGCCCCGACCTTGGTCTCAGGGGACAACCGAGCTTGGTCTCATGGACCTTTCGATGTTTGGTCTCATGGGCCTTTCGATCTTGGTCTCACGGGGTCTCGAGCTTGGTCTCAGGGAACCCCGAGCTTGGTGTCAGGGGGCCCTCGAGCTTGGTCCCAGGGAGCATCCGAGCTTGGTCTCAGGGTCCCCTCAAGCTTGGTCTCAGGGGCCCCCGAGCTTGGTCTCAGGGGTTCAGGGCCCCCTCGGGGTGCACCCGACTATTGATATCGAGGGACTCATGAGTGAGGCACGAGCATTGATCTCATGGACGCAGAGTTTGGTCTCAGGGGCCCCCAAGCCTGGGTTCAGGACCCCCGAGTATCGGCATTGAGGGACTCCAGAGTACCGAGCATTAGTCTCGGGGGGGCTCAAAATATTGATCTTGAGGGCTCCGGAACATCGGTGTCAAGTTACTCCCGAGAAAAGCGCGAGCATGGGTCTAAGGGTGCCCCTGAGCCAAGTCTAAGTGGGACCCCGAGCTTGGTCTTAGAAGCCCCCGGGCATTAGTATCAATGGGCTCCGGAGTATTGGTCTGGGGGAGAAATTATTTTAGGGGCCTCCAAATAGTGATTTCGGAGGGCCCCCGAAAGTGTAGATGCAATGGTGTAGCCAAGGGGGCCCTAGGCGTCCGCAGACCCCCTTGGGCCAATCTGAACCACTGCAAAGAATGATCTGATCACGGGGCCCCAGAATCAGTCTCAGGGGCCCCTGAAGATTTGTTCTCAGGGCGTCCCGAGTCGGCCTCAAGGCCCCCGCCCTGAGAGTCACTCTCAAGGCCCCCAAAAGCAGATTTCGGGGGCCCCCAGAGGGTTGGTCTCAGGGGCCCCAAAAGTCGGTATCAGGGGCCCCGGGAGTCTGTCTCAGGGGAAGTGTGGGGGGCCGAGCTAGTCTCAGGGGCCCCAGAGAGTGGTTCTCAGGGCCTCGCAAAAGTCTATTTCAGGGGGCCTCCGAGAGTCAGTCTCAGGAACGCCAAAGACTCAGTCTCAGAGGTGATTCCGCCCCCGCCCCCCGGGGTGTTTGTCTCAGGGGCGCCCTAGAGTAAGTCTCAGAGGGCTGTTGGAAGTCATTCCCAGTCCCCCTCTCCCACCCCAAAGACAGCCTCAGGGGACCCCATGAGCTAATCTGGATAGTCAGTCTCAGCCCCCCCCCTCCAGAGTAAATCTGGGGGGCCAATAATTAGTCTCAGAGGTGCTGCCGAATAACTAATCTCAGGAGCCCCGAGAGATTCTCAGGGGCCCCCAGTTTTGATCAAGAGGCGCCGTGAATCGGTCTCAGAGACCCCCTGAGATCTAATCAGGAGAGCGGCCGAAAATTAGCTTTGTGAGTGCCGCCAAGTGTTGGTCTTAGGTGGCCCCAGAGCTCGAATAAAAATTTTCAAAATCATATGCCTCGGAAAAATGTATCTACCCCTATTGCGTAATAAAAAGGACAAATTGAAACATGTCGATCAGGCACCATTATCGAAGGAAAGGCAAAAATTAATATAATTTTACCATAAGAGCAAATCGAACAGGGAATTTGGCACTTTAGTCAATTTTTAATCTATTAGCTTAATACCAATAACTACATTCCTAAATATTCTGAAATAAACAACCTTCAAATATTTTCGTAGGAAACCAGATAAACAAGGGTAATGACAGAAATCGATGAGCATAATCCTCAAAGGAAAAATAGGTATTGAAGGTTGAAAATAACAATGACAGAGAGATCCAAGGTGATAGATATCTCGGGCGCCTTTTGTCTTGGTAATTTGCTCGTTTACAAGATAGCAAGGGTAAGAAAGTAACTGGATCTCAACAGGATCTATCGACGGAATAGAGGTTATGTAACGTTCGGGACACACTACATGTCCTTTGTATTTTTTTCGTTTTTCCGTTTCTTTTGAAATTTCCCGATTAAAGAGTGCATGGATTCGACACCGGGAAATAATTGCTAATCATTTCCCGTAGAAGATAATTTCTACGTACTCAAAACGACTGACCTTCAATAACTTCATGTCTGATTACCAGAGTGAATTGAGGTAGACTCGGGTGTAACATCATGCGCGCATCAACATTGAACTTCCCGAAAGATGGCACAAAGCTGTTATTATAGCCAAGCTACCATATAAGGTATGGGCCATCCTTAATATTTGGTGACCTTAGTTTACCAACATTTTGTCGGATCGAAAAATCAAGCTATAAACAAAATAAGAATAAATGTTTAAAAAGGCACAACAAAATTTCCTTCGTGTGAATGTTAAAATACTATACAAAAGATATAGGAGATGGGACCCGGTTACTGAGGGGGACCCCGGTCTGGGGCCCTCGACGGTAGTCGGACCCCTCCTTGGCCGAATCCTGGCTACGCCACTGTGTTCTGAGACTCTATATCAAACACCCTGGGACACCCTAAGCCTAGCTGGGGCCCTGAGCTAATCTGGGTACCCCTGTGCTTAACTGGGGCCCCTGATCTGGTATCGGGGGCCTGAACTCTTCTAAGGTCCCTGGGCTAAGCTGGGGGCCATGAGCTTGAATGGAGCCCCTGAGCTGGTATGAGAGGGGAGCCTATATCAGCTGATCTGGGCCCCTGAGCTGAGCTGGCCTGTGCTGAACAAGAGCCCTGAGCTGGTCTGGGGCCCCTGAACTGTTCTAGCGTCATTGAGCTAAGCTGGGATCCGTGAGCTTGAACAAGCCCCTTGAGCTGTTTTGAGACCCTACCAAAGTCGACCTGGGGACCCCCGAGCTGAACCGGGCCCCTAAGCTAATCTGGCACCCTGTGCGAATCTGGGGCTCCACTGTGATGAGCTTCTAGGGGTCCTGTGCTTATGTAGGGTCCCTTGATAAGCTGGTCCCGAGGCTAATGCACTGGTCTGGGCCATTGAGCTGACTGATCTAGGTTCCTGAGCCGTGGTCTGGACCTTGGGGCCCTCCGAGATAATTTGGCGGCCCATGGGCGGCATAGGCATAGGAACCGGAGGTCAGGGGGATAGTGCCCCCCTTTGAGGTGGGCCCCCGCAACGTATATGCAAATATCAGCAAGTACGCTGCCTGCAAGCCCCTGGAGGAGGAGCGCTTCATGAAAAAAACCAAGGCACCTACTACCCGAGTGTTTCCAAATGAGTCCCGAGAACTGGTCCCAATCAAATTCCATCCCATATCAATCCCAACACAAAGCATGAATCGGATACGGACCCCGCATCAAATGCCGAGCAGCGGTCGTCCCTGAGCCATTGAAAGGCGTGACGTCCTTCGATGCCAGGGTTATATGGCGTCGCCAACTCTTTCCCTGTTGGGAGGGTTTTTTGGGAGTCAAATTGCTCCTTGCACAAGGAATCTGCCGTGCCTTAAACCCGGGTTGGTCGCGTGGAAAGCAAGGTTGCTAACCACTATATCGACACGCCCACACCACCACAGCATCACAAAGCTGGCCATCAAGTACCTACATTGCACTTGCAGTCATGCTGGAGCTCTGCATTTTAGGCATCGAAATATAGCTAGACGTATTTATTGTGATCAGCCCTTACCTAAATCAATCTCTAATGATGGAAAGAAGGGATCCGTAACAGCCTAAATAAATGTTCCCATTTTTGTCATTAAATAAGCAAAATGTTGATTAGGTATAGCAAAGTGAGGCTGTTTGGTATCAAAGCATTGTCTGTAGCTTTCTAAACAGTTTTTAATTTTGTAAATGTGATAAAAGGGCCTAAACATCTGTAAATATAAGAAACGCACTCGTGGTAAAAAACGATTGAAATCCTCCAAAAGAGCTTAAAATGTATTTCGTATTTGAACAGGGTCTAGGTAAAAAAACAAAAAAAATGTTTTTTGCGTTTTACTATGATTTATTAGATCATAATAGGTACAAATCAAAATCATAGGGCAAAATTGAATTCCTCAATTTTCCATACGTTGGCATCCTAGTGTGCATGCGAGCCTTATTGACACCAAACGAGATAACTAATTTTTTTATAATTATGGGCCCCATGGACTGGGGCCCCCTGAGGTGGGCCCCCTCTAAGGTTGGCCCCCCCACTTTTCAAACCGTTCCTACGCCCCTGGGTCTGACAACACGAAGTAGGGCTAAATGGCAGGAAGCTGGGGAAAAATCGACATCGTATTTTCTGAGATTGGAAAAAAGAAATTTTACGAACAAGCAGATTCCCGCAATTACGGTGGGGACAGATAGATTAACCAAACAGAAGGACATAATTCCATGTCTTGTAGAACATTTCCGAAGGACATTCAAGGAACATCCTGTGCATGAAACCGAGTTAGAAGCATGTTTGCAAGAGTTAGAAGTGAAAAAAATTTCAGACAAAGAAAAAGAATGATAGACGTTCTTCTTGAAATGAGCGAACTAGAATCTGCACTGAGAAACATAAAAAATAATGAATCACCGGGATATGATGGATTCCCTGCAGAGTTTTTCAAATTCTTTTGGAGCGATCGTTTTTATTACGCATGGCGTTGGAAAGTTACATAAAAGGCCAGCTACCCTTAACGTTGCGCGAAGGAATGCTTACTCTTCTGCCTAAACCCAAGAACCCTAGGGACGAGATCAAATCCTACCGTCCAATAACTCTCCTCAACAGCAGCTATACAATCCTAGCAGGAGCGATTGCGATTCGGTTCAAAAAAGTAATCTCAAGCGTCATTAGCTGCGAGCAGACAGCTTTTGTACACGGAAGATTTGCGGGCGATAACACACGTCTAACTTATGACATACTGCACCACCTGAAAACAAATAACAAGTCTGCTCTCTTTTTGAGCCTGGATATTGAGGGAGCATTTAACACCGTGAGCTGGCAGTTCGTAAGAGAAACCCTTAGAAAGAGAAACTTTCCTGATAGGATGATAAAATGGTTTGACGTGCTCTATGTGGGAGCGTTTTCTAGGCTTATTTACAATGGCCATATATCCGCCAGGATAAATCTTGAGAGATCATGCAGACAAGGGGATTCCTTAAGCTGCTATGTATTCCTTTTGGTCATTGAGTATTTACTGGAAAATATTAAAATGAACCGAGGGATTAAAGGTATCAAAATTCATGATATGGAATTTTAGCTGTCTTGTTTTGCTGATGATACGCTATGTTTATTGGATGGGAGTATAAATAGTTGCGGGGAGCTTTTTAATACGCGCATTGACGGGGGGCGGGTACCCGCCCCCTCAGGTTTTTCGGAGACAGCAGTAAAACGGCGGCACGTAGCGCCGCCGTACTTGGCATACCTTTTTCGTCATCATTTTTACAACTTCTATGAAAATTTTAAGGTTGGGTCATCTCAGGTCAGGTCACCAGTACTGGTCAAGTGACCTGACCTCAAAAAAGTTTAAGATAGCATAAGTCGGAGCAGGGTGAACTTATCCGATTGAAACTCATATCACATATTGGGCCCACCGAGTTCTTTAAAATATGTTCCGGTATTTTTATATCGATGACCTAAGGTCAGGTACGAGGCATTGGAAATACATGGACAAATGGTTTTTACTGTATAACTCACTATCGGATAGTGATAGGGCGTTTCTTTTAGCTGCATTAGACTCGCCTTGGCTTTGCAGTTCGAATGATATGCATTTTATGTAATTTTATCCTGACCTGACCTCAGGTCAGGTCAAATCCTTTATTTGACCTAGCAAGGTCAAATTATATATCTTCCTATTCGGCTTGCTGCGAGGATTCATAAAGTTTCAGTCGTTTTGCTCTATCTTTATTTGTTCAGATGAAATGGCCGAAAAACTTAATTTGCATGTTATCCCTATTAACATGTTTTTTTAACACACAAATTTTTGTTGGTCAAGCCATCAAGATACATTTCAGGATGAGCATCTCAAAGTCTAAACAACAAATTCTGTCAAAATCGCCCACCTCCTGCTGGCAGTGGTAGGAGACGACGTCTCAGGTAGCGCATGTTTTGACGGCATGTCAGGTACGGCATGTTTTGACCTCTCGTGACCTTAAATGTGACCTGACAAAAAAATTGGTTCAAATATTTTCGATGGAGAAGTGGATGAGCTACCCAACGCTGTTTACCGTTTTCCGCTACCTACCGTGGTTCTCGAGATCTTAGGGGGGCGGGTACCCGCCCCCCTCGTCAAAGCGAAGGTGGCTCAGACCCCCGTCAATGCCCGTGTCAATGATCTTGGAATATTTGCCAAGTATTCTGGATTATAACCAAACACCAGTAAAAGTGAGGCATTCTGGGCGGGAGCGGCGGTAGGAAATAAAGACCCGATTTGTGTAGACCTGCATCTTAAGTGGGTTAAAAAGCCCAAAGTATTGGGAGCATATTTTGCAAATGATGATGCAAACGTCTTCGTTGAAAACTTTGAGAACAGGTTACAACGGGTCAGGAATATATTAAAAGGATGGAAAAATCGATTTCTAACCATTCCAGGTAAAATAGTTGTTTTGAAGGCATTGGTTCTTCCAATTTTCACTCGCGTTTTCACGGCTCTGGCCAGCCCAAATGATAGATTTATAAAAAGTCTTAAGCAAGAAATGTTCTCATTCATTTGGCGAGGAAAATCTGATTGGATAAGAAGGAGTAGTCTCTACAAGCCGTACAGCGAGGGTGGCTTATCCATGACCGATATCGATTCTTATATAATGTCCCTTAAAGCAACCTGGTGTAGAAGGTATATGAACATTTCCGACATGTGGAAGACTTTATTTGACAAAGAAATTGCAAAGGAAGTTTTTATCTGGCAGCGAAATGTTCGAACAATGAGGCATCTTGCATTGAAAATCATCAACCCCTTCTGGAAAGAGACATTTCAAACCCATGCAACCATAACACCAGCCATTCCAATAGAAAATAGTGACATTGGAAATTGCAGTATATGGTACTCGGATTACACAAAGTTTAAAGAGAGCGAAATTCTGCACTGGCGACACAAAGGAGTAGAAAACTTAAATGATTTTGGACATGATACAATAGGGGCAACGCTGACTTTAGAAGAATTTAAGGATAGATTCAACGTGCAACCAACATATCTCGATTTTTTGGGTCTTATTCAAAGCCTGCCTAGGGAGTGGCGAGAAGGTAATAAACCAAACTAGTCGGCCTGGTAATTCATTCGTATGTAGCATTCATTGTCAAGCAAAAGTATGGTGCTAAAAATTTCCACAGTCTTATCACCAATTCTAAATTCTGCAATAGTAGTAATACATGGGAGGGGTATTTGGCTGCCCAGTTAGGCAATATCCATTGGCCTGAAACATATTCACGAATATTTAAAGAAACAGACTCTGTGTATCTTCAAATGATTATGATTCAATACAAAGTAGTGCCAAAGTTAACAGTTACAAACTGTCTTTTATTCAAAATGGGAAAATCCGAAACTGAAATGTGTATGAGGTGCAATATTTCTCGGGAAACCACAATTCATAAATATTGGATGTGTAGGTACGTGAGACTGTTTTGGGATGAAGTACAGCTTTGGCTAAACTCGTTGAACGGACTTGGTACGGTGACAATAAGCAAAAAGGAAGCTATTTTAGGTGTTGAGGATAGGTTTGTGAACCATGTTATTATCATAGCGAAAGATATTGTCAACATACAGCAAAGAGAACCTTGGCGTCGAACATATGTTGCGCCGATTAAAAATGATAGGGAAACTGAACGCATTATGACAGTGTGGAAAGGACGCCTAAACAAGCACACAGACAAGTGGGCTGCATGCACATTTCGATGAAACACTTCTCAAAGATTAAACGTTCCTCTGCTTTAGGATTTATCTCTTGATCTCGTGTATCAAAAACTTGATTTGATTCTTTTGTTGTTTTCTGCTTGCTTAACACTGTTCTGGATATGATCTCACCGTCAGTGCTCGGATATGAATATTGTATGTCTAATTTGTGATGTGTTAACGACTAAACTGATCTGTCTTTTTGCGTAGTAAAGTATAAACATCTGAAAAAACTTAGCTAAAACATGTGTTTTTCAGCGTTCATTCGAAAACGGACATAATGGTTTAAAAGAGATCGTCTTAGAGCCTTGAGATTAAAACTAAAAACCGTGGATATTTGGTATCAAGCATGGAAAACATATATCATGGACAAGACATATTTATCATGGACATGGCATATATCATGGACAAGCAGTAAGCACCGTAGACGCCCCCCGTGCAGTGCCCACCGCATGCTCGCCTATTCTCTTGCCTGTTGCGCCCGCTTCCTAAACTTGATCTAAAGACGATAGTTGATGAACAAATGGGTAGTCAGCGACAAAGTAGACCTGTTTTAAAAATCTGAATTATCTTTTCGCATCTGTTGCACATAAGTTGCCGTTTTAAAAGCGTTATGCGCCGTATGTTAACAGAGAGTACCCATGCATGTAGAAAATGTTATGTTTTTGTTCCAAGAGGACATATATATATATATATATATATATATATATATATATATATATATATATATATATATATATATATATATATATATATTACAAATCACACACTCCTATCCCTGCCATCATATAGCGCTGCATTCTATTACATGACCACCACAAGTATTCTATCACCCCTAACAAGTTCACGCACAAGAGCATATCTCCCACCCTGGCGATTTAGAAAATATCAACACGCGCCCCGCTGGGGTCACTGGCATGACCCGCCCCACTGAGGGGACGTATTTCGCCCCCTCCGTATCTCATTTCCCAGGAAAGCTAAACAAAAATTATGGACGGTGTTCGGAAAGCTCTTGACAAGACAAAGATAAATTATTCGTATTATTTTTATGTCAGGTCAATATTTAGGTCAGCATAGGTCAAAGAAGGTTCCATATGCTTACAACAGGGCAATGTACGTTTCCCCGCTAGATATTTACTCAGCAGAGCTAGAGCAAATATTCATGCATCATTGGATTTCTCTCATCATGACAAATCAAATGATGTATAATATGACCTTGCTAGGTCAAATTGTGAAAATCACCTGACATCGAGCCAGTTCTGGGTCACAGGGTGACCTGGTATGGTCACGCTGCATATCGATCGACTCCCCGTGACAATATAAGCACAATGCAAGCAAAATAGGAGCTTTATCTCAATTCAGTGAGGGTTATTGGCAAAACAATCACTCTATGCTCCCGTGACCTGACATAACCTGTGAGAGGTCAGATGCTCAAAAACTCAACTTTATGTTCAAGATCGTGGTAAGAATAGACGGTTTGAGGATTTTCAGCTTTATCTATCCAGCATCTACTGAAAACGAGCCCATTCTATTTTTCACCGTAGACTTATAATGGGTGACCAAAAAAATGGACCCAACCTTAGGTCAATAATATCGAAATTCCGAGCTCGCAGATTTGTTGACCCTAATGACCTCATCATATTGTGAAAGCTTCAAACTGATCGATTGGCTGTTGTTCCCTAGGTGCCACTTCAAACTCGTGATTTTAGGTTTTGAGGTCAGGTCACTTGTTCTTGGATAGCTCCTTGACCTGACATGACCTGATCTAGAAAAAATTGTAAGATGCGTAAAATGGATCAGGAATAAGGCACTGAAAGTTTTGTTGTTCTGTGTTGCTTCGTTTTTGCGTTATCCGGGGAAAACCAGGAGGGAGGGGGCGAGCTTCGCCCTCTCCCAGCGGGGGCGCATGTTAACCCGCGCCCCACCGGGGGTCCGGCGCCACCTTCGCCCCACCGGGGGGCCATCGATGGCCCCCCCTCTAACTCCGAAAATATGGGCGTTAGCGCAAATCTGCAAAGTGCAATAGAAAGCTCGCGTGAATTCAGTAAGAAATTACTTCGCATGTTTTAGTGCTCAGGTCAATGGTTTGACCTCCAGAGGTCAAATTAGGTCAAGATCGGCTATTTTCACTCAAATATGCAATGATTAAGCAAGCTGGGCATAACTCTTATGTCATTAGAGCTATTGAGGCCTGGTAAAGTACATTTGATAGCAAATTGCCAGTACTTTTTCCGCTATGTGGAACGTAAAGACCTCCCACCAGTGGTTTGACCGCCAGAGGTCACCTCGTGACCTAATGTGACCTGAGGTCACGAAAGGTCAAAAAGTGACCTTGCCGTATATCAAATGAAAGCCAGTGACAAGACAAACACGATGGTGTTTGTTTCACCGCTCTAGCTCAATTAGGTCAAAAGTTATTGTCAAAATACTGTTTTTTACCTCTGGTGACCTTGGATGACCTTGGAAAAGTCAAAGGGCAAATATGACCCCTGGGATCCGTGAAAGGGTGTCCAAAAACGTTTTTCTGAGCAGTCTGAGTATTTGCAATCATTTTTGTGGCTTTTATATCATGAAATAGCTTTTCCCCATGCTTTTCCAATGGGAGAGGTCGCCTCGTGACCTGACCTCAGGGCACGAAATCGAAAAATCCCGGATATACACCTTGTAGACCCTGGAGGGGTCATGAAGTGTAGGAAGTTTCAAATCGATCGACTTTGAAATGTAGCTCTTACAGAGCTCTAAAGGTGAAGTGAGGTGACCTTGGTTGACCTCGTCTGGTGACCCTGACCTTGGGTGACCCGGGGTAAAAAATTTCAGGGATGATGGGAAAATGATGCAGTGAGAGGTAGAGCCCTCAACCGCGGTGCTGCGCCTCGTCGTTTTTCTGCTATCCCGGAAAAACCTTAGGGGGGACATCGATGGCCCCTTCGGTGGGGCGAGGGTTAATATAGGAAAATGGGGAATTCCCACTTATCTTTTAAGCTTCTGTGTCCATCTTACAGTTTCACCCTCCCGAATATCTATCTGAGTTTGGAATCTGGTTTATAAACCTCACATTTAGAGGCAATTCATCATTAAGCTGGTCGGTTCTGCAAAAAGTTTTCAGGACTTTTTGTCTCCACCTCTACTTAGATGCATTTTTAGGTGCTGATTACGAATTTTTCTCAGAAATACAGACATCGGAAACCTTTTGCCCGCACCCAGCTGTTGAAAGCTTCCACTTTTGTTTAATTGTGTACATTATCGGACTTGATACTCCAGCCAGTGTGGTATACGGCCACATAGATGGGGCTGGTGTCAACGAACTGAGATTTCTGAGTCGAATGACGGTAAAAACAGTCGGCTTTCAGTGGCTCGCAATATTGTCTCTTACAGACATACTATTAAATGAACATCTTCACATTGAAAAAGCAAAGATTCGGAGGATTGAACCTTTGCTTTTTTCGATGTGAATATGTCCATTTAATAGTATATCAAACAAAAATTTCACTTTGTCTTTCCAACTATTCCCTGACCTCGGACGGTTCGCAAAAACCCTAGCCAAACTTACAAACTTTACCTCGAACTGCCAGACCCTTATCATGACTCTACTTCGCTCGTCGTCATAGCCCCTGATCTGACCGTTAATTTCTCGATCTGTAATATATTCATGAGCTGTTCATAACCTTTCAAGTCCTCAGCAAAGCGTTTACACATACATAAGCTGGCACAGAAACTGCGTTGGGGAGGGGAGGAGGAGAATAGTTCTCTAATTGCACAGACCTAACGGGAAATACGCCTTTATTCCACAACAGCGCAATACTTGATCATGAAAACTTGTAACATCATGGTTCAATGCATTTACCAGCTTTTTCCAGAATAAGGAAGCTGTACCTATCTTTGTCGTCGGTGGAGAACCGTTTTAATATCCGTCCACATTCGTGCGTAAAAACCCGCAAAGAAGAATGTTCCTAATTACGCACACCTTGTCGAATAGGCATGCCTGACGACACACATGAAATATTTATGTTTTTACCATCAGCTCAGTTCATTTTCACATGCATCAAATATTCAACGCCTTTTCGCAAGATAGAGGTCGTGGTATTTTTACCAGCAATGGTTGCGCCCTACCCAATTTTTAAGGATCTTGCCAACCTTGCTGCAAATTCGTTCTCTTCTTAAAAACAAAGCGATTGCCTGGTGTGCTTCTGCGAGCTCATCACGTGTGGTTTCGCAAGGTACGGACGGGGATACAGTCAGGGGCGTAGCCAAGGGGGGGGCGGGGGTGGCAGGGACAGCCACCCCCTTAAGGGCCCGAAGGGCCCTCCTGAGGACACGGGCTGCGCTTCGCGCGGCCCGCCCGCACAATGCTCTGTGGTCAAATTTGAAATTTCATACCAGACAGGGCCCTCTTAAGCGCCCTTCAGCACTCTATTCTGTCACAAGCAGGGCCCCTTTTACCCATCAGGGCCCTTTTGGTGCTGTCGCAGGGGCCCTTTTCGGGGAGCCACCCCTCCCTGAGTGAAATCTTGGCTACGCCCCTGGATACAGTAGCACTTGGATGCATTCCCGAGCTCCGAGTCTCGATATTTACTTTCTCGATCACACTTCCGCCAGAACCTAGCGCCATCTATGACACTTCATCAGGTCCAGGTCGATGACAATATTGGCGCTAGTGTTGTAATTGTCGACTATCAACCAGCTGTTGGGGAATGTCTGTTAACACGCGCCACGCTGGGGTCCCTTGCATGACGCGGCCCGCTGGGGGGGGCGTTTTTCGCCCCCTCCTCCGTATCTCGTTCCCCACGAAAGCTAAAGGAAAATTACGGGCGGCGTTCGAAAGCTCTTGACAAGACGAAGAGAATTTATAAGTATAATTTTTGTGTCAAGTCAATATTGGGGTCAGCATAGGTCAAAGAATGCTCCATAGGCTTATAACAGAGCAGTGTACGTTTCCCTCTCTAGATTTGCCCTCAGGGGAGCTAGAGTAAATCTTTATGCATCATTGGATTCCTCTTATCGCGGCAAATCGAATTATGTATAATATGACCATGCTAGGTCAAATAGTCAAAATGACCTGACCTCGACCTAGGTTAGGGTCACAGAGTGACCTGGTATGGTCATGTTGCATATTAATCGACTCGCCGTGACAATATAAACACAATGCAAGCAAAATGGGAGCTTAATCTCAATTCAGTGAGAAGTAATTGGAAAAACAATCACTCTCTGCTCCCGTGACCTGATATGACCTTTGAGAGGTCAGATGCTCAAAAACTCAACTTTATGGTCAAGATCGTGGTAAGAATAGACAGTTTGAGGATTTTCACCCTTATCTATCCAGTATTTACTGAAAACGAGTACATTCTATTTTTCACCATAGACTTATAAAGGGGTGACCAAAAAATTGACCCCACCTTAGGTCATCAATATCAAAGTTCCGAGATAGAGGGTTTGTAGACCCTAATGACCTTATCATATTGTGGAAGTTTCAAACTGATCGGTTTGCTAATGTTCCCTGGGCGCTGCTTCAAACTCGTAATTTTAGGTTTTGAGGTCGGGTCACTTGACCCTGAATAGCTCCTTGACCTGACATGACCTTAACTCAGAAATTTGGTCAGATGTGTACAATTGATTAGGGATAAGGTACGGTAAGTTTCGTTGTTCTGTGTCACTTCGTTTTTAAGCTATCTGGGAAAGACCAGGAGGGGGCGAATTTCGCCCCCCAGCGGGGCGCGTGTTAAGCAGCACCAATCCATAGGTGGATCCAGCGCCCCCCCTCCCTGGGAAGGTGCCCCCTCTCCTGGTGGACAGTCCTGGATCCGCCTATGCGTCAGGCTGCTGGGCTTTAGTCCATGTCAAGACTGTTTTCAGCCTTGTTGCTGCAGTCGTACTGCCGGAGGATTTGGGAAATAAAGACGGGAAATAAGGACAGTGTGAAGGGTTGAAGAGCAGGGGCGTGTTGCGGGATTGATCGGGTCATTCGTCCACTCTGGTGGGCATTTCTTATACGTAGATGTGTGGGTACCGAAAGGTCAATCTAGCTAATCTTATCACCATTATACGTTCCACTTCCCTTAAAATATTCTGACTACTTCAATGGTTAACAATGTGGCAACGGTGAGACACAGCTCAGCTTGTTTCATTAGACCTTAAATTGTTTATGAATAATAATGTTTTTGCCCAGCAACTAACATGTTTGCAATTGGGGCACCTACCTTGTACGTAGTTAGAAAATTAGAAACTTCCTTCTCATAATCCGAAGTCTGGTGAGGCTCCACTCGAGACCAGACCAAGCTTTAACAAGCGCATTGACGGGGGGCGGGTAACCGCCCCTCCATCGGGTTTTTCGTATATAGCAGAAAAACGGCGGCGCGTAGCGCCGCCGTACTTGGCATACCTTTTCCGTCATCATTTTTACATCTTCTGGGAAAATTTTAAGGTTAGGTCATCTCAGGTCAGGTCGCCAGTACAGGTCAAGTGACCTGACCTAAAAAAAGTTTAAGATAGCATAAGTCGGAGCAGGGTTAACTTATTGAAACTCATATCACATAATGGCCCCACCGAGTTCTCTAAAATATGTTCCGGTATTTTTGATATCGATGACCTAAGGTCAGGTACGAGTCATGACCTCTCCATTGGAAATACATGGGAAAAATGGTTTTTACTAAATAACGCAGTAACGGATGATGATAGAGCGTTTATTTTAGCTGCATTAGACTCGCCTTGGCTTTGCAGTTCTAATGATATCCATTTTATATAATTTGACCCTGACCTGACCTGAGGTCAGGTCAAATCCTTGATTTGACCTAACAAGGTCAAATTATATATCATTCGATTCGGCTTGCTGCGAGGACTCATATAGTTCAAGTCGTTTGGCTCTATCTTTACTTGTTCAGATGAAATGGCCGAAAAACGTAATTTACATGTTATCCCTATGACGGCATGTTTTGACCTCTCGTGACCTTAAATGTGACCTGACAAAAAAATAGTCAAATATTTTCGATGGAGACGTGGATGGGCTACCCAACACCGTTCACCGTTTTTCGCTACCTACCGTGGTTCTCGAGATCTTAGGGGGAGGCGGGTACCCGCCCCCCTCCGTCAAAGCGAAGGTGGCTCAGACCCCCTTCAATGCGCGTGTTAAACTGCCTTTTTAACTTATTTATCAGGTTTTTTTCATTTTAAAAACATAGGCTACACAGTTGAGATCCCGGGGTTGGGGGTAGGACCCCCTGGATTTTGGGTCTTCCATAGACTTTGTATAAGGCTTGTATTGCCGTGCCAGCGTTAACCCATCCAGGACTCCTCCTGGGTGGAGAAGAGATCTCCAGCCGAGAGGCCCACGGCACGTGCGGTGCACAGCTTCGAAACCGACGCTCCACCCAGCGCACTGGTATCGACAACTGCGACTCTAGCGCTAATGTTGTCACCGGCCGTGGAGTGAAGCATCATAGATGGCGCTGAGTCTGGACCACTGGACTAGCGAGCAGTGGGGTATCGACCGAAGTGGCGTCGTGTCACCGTCAGGCCATTTTTGTGGCCATTTTCCCCCAGGCGGCTGCCATGCCCTCCAGTGCCCGGAAATTGGCCCCCAGTGAAAAAGAAAAGAGATTACTTAAAATTTAACAAACGCGAACTCACCTTACGAAAATAAGACAGAACGCCACCCGATAATTCTAATTTTGTTCTATTGCTCATCCCAAACTGGCAATCCACAAAAATCATGTTAAAAAATTTCCACCAGTGGCTCCATCGTTCAAAAAATGAAACAAAGCGCGTGTTACGGGAAATCCCGGCAACACGCCCCCTGCTGGATCATGTCTGTGATATTGCTATACAATATTTACACTTGAGAGGGAACATGGCAACCCCAAGAAACAGCTTCTGATTAGGACTGATATATCAGGCTTATGAAGCATCATTTGCGGATCCAGGAGCATTTTTGGAGGGGGCCAGGGGGCTAAATCGATAACAAATCACGAGAACATCATATTTCTTAATGTAAATGGAACAAATTTGGTTCTTTTGGGAGAAAATGATAATATTTTATACTTTTTAGGGGCCATGGCCCCTTCAGCCCCCCTTGGATCCGCTAGTGTAAAGCATGTAAGAGAAAAAGCAGCTTTCAGAAAGAGAAGACCATACTAAAATCGTGTTTCAGCAAGAGCCTTAATGCTAAGATGTTGAATAAATGAATGGCAAGTTAAACAGTCGCAATTTTGCACAATATGACAGTTTAGCCGTGTCAAGAATTTGTGATGAAGATTCCTAAATCACAAACTTCGCGTACAGACTCAAGGTAAGTAGTTTTGATGCAGCACGTTGTCTGGACTGCTGTCCACCTGAGGGTTAATATAATGTTCTTCCATTTGTCTTACTTAAATCATTACGTTATGTGCGGCGTCTATGGGATGTTTCATGTCCTAAACACGCGCATTGACGGGAGGTGGGTACCCGCCCCCCTCGGGTCTTGTGGAGACAGCACAAAAACGGCGGCGCGTAGCACCACCTTACTTGGCATACCTACCTTTTCCCTTATAATTTTTACAACTTTAAAAAAATTAAGGTTAGGTCATCTCAGGTCAGGGTCACCAGTACAGGTCAGTGACCAGTGCAGGCCAAGTGACCTGGCCTAAATAAAGTTTAAGACAGCATAAGTCAGAACAGGGGGAACTTGTCCGATTGAAACTCATATCACATAATGGGCCCACCGAGTTCTCTGAAATTTTTACCAGCATTTCTTATATCGATGAACTAAGGTCAGAAACGAGCCATGACCTCTCCATTGGAAAAACATGAGAAAATAGTTTTAACTAAATAACTTAGTAATGGATAGTGATACAGCGTTTATTTCAACTTCGTTAGATGTGCCTCGCCTTTGCAGTTCTAATGATATGCATTTTACCCAATTTGACCTTGACATAACCTCAGGTCAGGTCAAATTCCCCTATTTGACCTGGCAAGGTCATTTTATATATCATTCGATTCAGCTTGCTGCGGGGATTCCAATAGTGTAAATTGTTTTACTCTATTTTTACTTTTTCACCAAAAACCTACATTTACGTGTTATCCCAATGACGTCATGTTTTGACCTCTAGTGACCATAGATGTGACCTGAAAAAAACGTTCAAATATTTTCGATAGAGAAGTGGATGGGCTACCCAACACTTTTTACCGTTTTTCGTTATCGAGCGTGGATCTGGAGTCTTAGGGGGTACCCGCCCCCCGTTAAAGCGAAGGTGGCTCAGACCCCCGTCAATGCGTTTGTTAACCTAATGACGCGGCGCAACATTTCCATTACAGTCTACAGACGTGCGGTAGGACTTTCTTTCCAACCATGAGCCGCTGCCCACTCATTTCATTCCAGAACCGATACATATTGCTTTAAGCGACCTAGATATGGGCGCAAAGTGACAATTGCTGTTGGCGTGCCATATAGCCCAAGGCATAAGATTATGATGATCTAAAGTCCGCCCCTCCCAGTGGATCAACCGGAAGCTAGCAAGAGCAAAGGCTCCACGCTCTATTCAATATAGATTATGCCATGTGGGCGACCCCCGGTTGTCGGAGACGAGCTCACCGGTGCAGTCTTTTTCTCAGGTAACAAAATATGCCTGACGGTGCAGCATGCATGAAGGTGAGGCTCTCCAGCACAGCATAGTGACGAGCCGACCTGTTCTGTGAAGGCACGACATCGAGAAACTGTTTCTAAACATAAGGCAGTGGCAGATCCAGGCGGGCAAAAAAGGCATTCCTCCATCCCCAAACGAGAAAGCTTGGGGCAAAACTATGTTTTTGTCTACCCCTTCAAAGTTGTCAATCTTTTGCCCCCTTCCTTTTTAGCCTATAAGCAAGGTATTGGTACGGGGATGAGGTGGCTTAGTGGATAGCACCCCTGTCTTCTAAGCCACCGGTCCCGGGTTCAAGTCCCGGCGGAGCCTCTGAATAAGTCGATCTGATCCCCAAAATCCCTTCCAACAGGGTGAGAGTTGGCGACGCCGTATGACCCTGGCAGTTGGTGTGTCGTTAAACCCCAACAATTTTTTTCAAGGTATTGGTACTTCAACTGAACCGGTAACCTTCAAACAGAACCAGCCAATCTCAGTGTAAACATTGGACCTTGGCCCTCTCGATGTTTAGAATCGCTTTCGAGGTTTTTCAAACTTTGGTTTTCCCCCAAACTCTCCCGTACTTAGAGAGAGAGAGAGAGAGAGAGAGAGAGAGAGAGAGAGAGAGAGAGAGAGAGAGAGAGAGAGAGAGAGAGAGAGAGAGAGAGAGAGAGAGAGAGAGAGAGAGAGAGAGAGAGAGAGAGAGAGAGAGAGAGAGAGAGAGAGAGAGAGAGAGAGAGAGAGAGAGAGAGAGAGAGAGAGAGAGAGAGAGAGAGAGAGAGAGAGAGAGAGAGAGAGAGAGAGAGAGAGAGAGAGAGAGAGAGAGAGAGAGAGAGAGAGAGAGAGAGAGAGAGAGAGAGAGAGAGAGAGAGAGAGAGAGAGAGAGAGAGAGAGAGAGAGAGAGAGAGAGAGAGAGAGAGAGAGAGAGAGAGAGAGAGAGAGAGAGAGAGAGAGAGAGAGAGAGAGAGAGAGAGAGAGAGAGAGAGAGAGAGAGAGAGAGAGAGAGAGAGAGAGAGAGAGAGAGAGAGAGAGAGAGAGAGAGAGAGAGAGAGAGAGAGAGAGAGAGAGAGAGAGAGAGAGAGAGAGAGAGAGAGAGAGAGAGAGAGAGAGAGAGAGAGAGAGAGAGAGAGAGAGAGAGAGAGAGAGAGAGAGAGAGAGAGAGAGAGAGAGAGAGAGAGAGAGAGAGAGAGAGAGAGAGAGAGAGAGAGAGAGAGAGAGAGAGAGAGAGAGAGAGAGAGAGAGAGAGAGAGAGAGAGAGAGAGAGAGAGAGAGAGAGAGAGAGAGAGAGAGAGAGAGAGAGAGAGAGAGAGAGAGAGAGAGAGAGAGAGAGAGAGAGAGAGAGAGAGAGAGAGAGAGAGAGAGAGAGAGAGAGAGAGAGAGAGAGAGAGAGAGAGAGAGAGAGAGAGAGAGAGAGAGAGAGAGAGAGAGAGAGACGCGAGCCATAGGGTCACTTTCTCTCTTTCTTTCCACTTTGAAGTCATCGGCGGACGCAGACCCGAGTTTGGGAGGGGCTAACCCCATGTCTACCTTTCCTCCTGGGGGGAGGGGGAGGGGGAAGGTGTGACGTGCGATTTGGGTGCTCGACAGACCTAGTACCTATAAGCTGCCTCTCCAAGTATGTACATGATCGCTCTCCTGAGAAGGGGGGGGTGAGCGAAGAATAAATTACTCGACAGACCTAGTGTTAACACCCTTCCGGACTTGGGGGAGGAAAGATAGTTTGGCCCCTCTTCCAGTGCTTTGGGGGGCCATTGTCGGAATGCTCCCCTGCGTCCGCCATTGTTTGCACTCTTTAGGTACATGACAAAGCAATTTGTTGAAAGGCACTTGGGAACGCCAAGAGAAGGCGATCAAGATTCCATGAACGGTTCCGATTGTTTTTGGTCATTTTGCACAAGTATCATTGATGTTCTCTTCATAAGACATTCCAGGAGCTGACCGGTACCACACTCGCATAAAAATAACGCTACGTGCTACCCCAAAAGGTATCCTGTTTTTAGGAACCCCAGAAAAAGAACTGTTCAACAAACTTCCCACGATCCGGCTGTGTGAAAGTGGCGGTGCAAGGAGCTGTGGACACAGAGTCAAAATCAATTTCGGTACGAAATATGGTGAGTTAGAAAATTAAGATGGTTTTGCATTTCCAGATTTGGGGACTTATCTGGACTGCAGTGCCGACCCCGTTTCACAGCTGTATTCGCCCCGGTGCTAATTGATCGGCGGACCCTTGGGCGAACCGCTTCCACGAATCGGTCGATACCGTGCCGATGACGAATCCTGAGCTCTGCAGCCAATCAACGGCCGTTACTTGCGTGACGTCACCATCACGCAGCGCCCAGTGGACTGGCGAGCGACCAACGGGCCTCTCAGGGGTGCAGTGGCGGATATGTCCTGCAAACCCCATGTAGGCGCAAACGTACACAAATAAAAATGTCAAAATTAGGAACGGTCGTGAAATGCCTACATTATTTTTACCGTGATAACACACTCAACACGATTCCCTCCTTTGGTTACAGACATTCGCCTTTGACACAGTATGACGTCAGCATACCTCGGCATACGTCATTGTCTATAGATAGCGCTGTGTGCAGTGCAGCGGCGCGCGCCGCGGCGCCGCCTGGCGACGTGTATATCGCGGCGCGGCCGCCATATTGGGGTGAGTCACAGCTCGTGTGCGGACGGCGCCGGACGACGGCGGAAGTGCCAGCCTCGGCAATTGCGCAACGCCGCGCCGTGTGCTGGAGCCAGGCGGGAGCGCTAGCGGGGACGCGATGAGGCTTCCCAGAGCGCGTGCGACCAGCGGCGAGTGCGCAGTCTCCGAGCCGGTCAGCACTGGTGCTGTGACGAACGGTGTAACGCGCGTGCTGACTCCACTGAGCAGTAACGGCAGTGGTGGCGACCAGCTGGTGCTACCCTTCACCTCTGTTGACTCACTCAACTCGGGCCTGACGCGGACGACCCCCACGCTGACGCCGACGACGCTGCGCAATATTGAAGAGACGTTCATGGCGTTTGACCGCGGGCTGGTAGCGCCGCCTGTGCCACACCAACACCAGGCCGGGTTTGTCACGCCTCAGGTGTCGGCCGGGGCCGCCACCTTCGTCGCCACTGACCAGCCATGGCAGCAGAGGCGACCAGCCTCAGCCACACCCACCCCTCCTCCCTCCCAGGAGCTCTCCCCGCGCGCTGTTCCTCAGCAGGGCCACACGCGCGGAGGACGCCGCCCGAAGGACGACGAAGAAATCTCGCCGGAGGAAGAGCAGCGGCGTCGTGTGCGACGGGAGAGGAACAAACAAGCGGCGGCGCGGTGCCGCAGGCGTCGACTGGATCTCACCAATACGTTACAATTAGAGACCGAAGAGTTGGAAGATGAGAGATCCAATCTAGAGCGAGAGATTCAACAGCTTCAGGCGCAGAAGGAGGAGCTGAAATTTCTGCTGGACGCTCACCGCCCGTGCTGTAAGCTAGGACGTGATAAAGAGAACGCCCTAAAGCGTCGAGTCATCGTGAAGCCGGAGCCCTCCGCATGTCGTCCTGAAGAGCTGCAGCTGCGTCGACCGGACGACAGTAACCAGCTGCTGCGTCGACCGGATGAGAGCAACCAGCTGCTGCGTCGACCGGACGACAGTAACCAGCTGCTGCGTCGACCGGACGAGAACAACCAGCTGCAAGAGCACCAGCACCTGCGGAGGCCACAGGACGACCCGCAGCGACGCCAAGAGAACGAACTACCACAGCATCTAGCACAGCCGCTGCAGCAGAAGCAGACCGAAGACGAGTTTTCGTCTCCTCCTTCAAAGCAGCCTCGACCCACAACGCTTTCAGTCGCTCCGTTTGCCACCGTGAACAACATGCACAAGGACGTGCCGATCAATACACCCTCGCAGGGACTGGGTCTGAACTTCGACTCGCTAATGCAGGGTGGGACCGGTTTGACCCCCATCAGTGGCACGGCGCTGCCTCCTCTGGTGATGCCGCCGGGCACGACACCAGCGCTAGTGACTCCGGTAGTGGGCTCCCAGCCTGATGGCAGACGCAGCGACATGCTCAGCCCCGGCGTCAAGGAGCTCGTCTCTCTGTGAGAACATCTTCTGGGCACAGTCTGTGGAGAGTCGGCGAAAGACTGTGCAAATACTTCCGTGTTGATGTTTGAGGACATGGGCCATCTGGAACATGAAGAGGGGGTGCCAGCTCACTCTAGCTGCTAATGTGGGAATGCTGTGTCTGGTTTTCGTCTTCAAACGGGCGTTGCGGATTGTGAACACTGGACATTTTGGGAAAGAACTATAAAAGTAAGCTTAAGCGTACAACATGCACAACTACAGTAAATTTCTTTGTCTGCTCTGGGATGAAGCTGGCTTGGCACTCTCCAGCTCACAGCTGATGCTCGGCTTCGGGGCCGGCTCTTCTGGTTCACATCAAACGTAAACCATAGAACAAGCCGTGTCTGTGAAGCACATTAATAGCCAAAGGAATTTTGCTGAACCGAAAGTGTAAATCAAGAAGCCCAACTTTCCATGGTGGGTTTTCTTAGTGGTCTCCGATGTTACGTGAGGCCATCAGCCAGCAATGAAATTTAACTCACCCGTGGACAACACACACAAGACATTTCATATTTGGTGTATCGGGACATGTGAATGTTGCGGCAATCTCCGTGATGTTATTGGTATTGTATGGCAGCCAAAATCGGGAATTATTTTAAAATATTTTGTTATTGGTTTTATTGCTGGTTGAACCATTTGGAATTTATGCCACGAATTGGTATCTCCGTGTTTGGCATTTTATCATTTCTTTCTGTTCGCTGAATGACCGAATC
Organism: Lepas anatifera; assembly: GCA_034440635.1. NCBI lineage: Eukaryota > Metazoa > Arthropoda > Thecostraca > Lepadidae > Lepas > Lepas anatifera. The sequence goes on from JAOTON010001228.1 coordinate 760,354, forward strand.
CGGCGGGCAGTGTGTACATGTGTACTTAGTGACCACAGTGCTCGTTGCGTGCACGCAGTCCAGAGCTTGTCAGAACTTGATGCGTGTTTGTTCTTATCACTAATCTGTGGGAACACTGATATCTTTACTGGATCACTTTTGAGAAACGCGTGATACCTGTGTCTCAATATGGCATCTGAATTAGTCACGTGGGCATGCAAGCTGAGTTGGTAAGTCGTAAAAAATGAAAAAGCCGACCATGTGCATATTTATTTGGCCACGCTGGTGTATAGAGGTTTTAGTCGCCTTTTAGAAGGAACTGAAGTTTATTATATATAGTGCCGTGTTTCGTATGTGCAGTGTTTGTTTCAACCAGTCAAACATTCATTATCACTTGAACAAAGACCAACAGTTAGTGCGTTGTTTGGCGTCGGCGGAAAGTGGGCCGGGAAACCCGAGGTGCATACACTGGCGTGACATCACCATGACGACGGCGCTACAATCGGTGCCCGCAGGTGGCGGATACAGGCCGACGTCGAACAGGGCCACACCTCTGCAAACGAACGTGCCAGGTGCGTCGCTTAAGCCCTTTGGGGTTCTGAGCAGACTTTATATGATTTATTCAAAATTCTCAGTTCATGACAAGAAAGCCTATATGCAACAATAGCCTGGTGCAAACAAACTAGACAGGTTTGGGTCCTACAGGCTCTAACTGAATGGCAACTCCGCGGTCGGGAGGATACAACGCACATTTCTGCATTCGTCTAAGGGCCATTTCTGGTCTTTAGCCTCCTCGCTGCCATATCGTACCACAGCACTCCAGATTATCCACTGTTGGGGGCCGGTGCCCCTTAAGTCCTAGATTATTGCAATCTTTTCCACTTTTAGCGGGGCTATCTAGAGCGTCACAGACCTATAGACAGCTTATGTTCATAAGCTGTTCATAGGTGTTCACTATATATATGGCGTGTCTGTTCACGCCAGGAGCGTCGTACACCTACGAACAGCTGATGTGCTGCTCTGCTCTCTGGCTATTATGCAATTTGCTGAACGCCTTTATATCATTCTTATGATATTTATTACAGACAACAGACCAAATTGCCTGGGAAAGAAAGGTGACCTTGAGGGAATTGAAATGCACTTATTTGAATCCGAGAGAATAGGTGTTTATTTCCTTTTGTCTCCGTAAGAAAAAACAAAACCTCACAAAGCATGATACCTCTCAAATCATCTTATCAACACCGTTCTTGATCCCGAATACGGACAGGAGAAGGTTGGTACTGTGTGCACCATTACCATAAGACTCACAGAGAGAGAGCAGTTGACCTGTTCAACCTCGCCATACCTCGGCTGACGTCAGCCGTGACGTCACCGCATGCTGAGCGAGGCCGCACCAGCGGACGCCGCTGGTCGGCTGAGCCGGCCCACTTTCGGCTGCACAGCTCCTCCTCCACCCCTGTCACCAAGTTAACACCACCAAGTAGGTGACCTGTGCTATTTTGATAGGTACTCTGGACCTAAAAGCAATAGAATCACGGAATCAGGACGCTTGTTCACTTACATGGGCCAAAACCATCCAATGATGGTACACTGAAAAAAAGTACGCCAGAAATTGGATTTTTTCTACGGTGCCAAAATCCACTCTTCTTTCCGTGAATATGTTACAACCGATATTTTTAGATTGAGAAGCGTAAAATGCCATGAAACAGGATTAATAAAACCCCAACCCGTGGGGTGTGAAAACAGCTATCAAAAAGTACGCCACTTTTAGGATTATTTCTACGGTGCCAAAATCAACTCCTCTTTCCAGCATTATTCCACAACCCATTTTACACCGGTGTAATGCAAAAATGTATGTGTTTTGAGGGAATATTATTATACCACTGGAGTAAAAAGATTGTCAGCGAAACCAGAACAGTGTAAACTGGAAGTGAGGGAGTAAAAATAGATTAAAATGTGAAATTCCTGGCGTAGAAAAATCTTTGCAAGGTGCAAAATTAACCCGCGATCAATATTACATTGCTGCTGAAAAGAAACACCGATTAAAAAAACGACCCAGTGTATTTTCATGGAGCGTTTGAGGCCAGTTTACTCTGGTTAGGCTGATTAGTATACGCTCTGATAAACATACACTGCAACGGAGAGTTTCAATCATTTGTTTTCATACTCACTTCTAATAATCTAAATATCTCTAATTTGCACTCTAATCTGGAACAGTATTTAAATTGACCTTCAATTTCTACAATTATTTAGTTCCTCTTTGCACAAACATCACTAGGTTTATGGTTTTTGTCTTAGGCTTCTTCGTTTTACATTTCCCAAATTTTCCTCTTATATATCCGCTTACCACTGCATCATTTCCACTAATCACCTCAAATCACCTCTCTGAGGCGCTGCACAGCTTTCTTAACACGTGCAATGGAGGGGGTCTCGGAGGCCAGCCCCCACCTATTTTTCCGAGGTGGCCGCAGAACCGTTCATGGTCAAAAACGATAACTTTAGGTACCTAGGTAATGGCCTCTGTGACCTGTTACCAAATTTGATTTAAACAAAGGTCACCCACCATTGGTTAGCTTATACCCTGAGGAGCACCCATTGAAAAATTGGAATATGATTATTTTTTAATTTTAGATTTAAAAAGGAGTTCACAAGGTCACGAGGCAAAACCTGACCTAAAGTCAAGGTCTTTTTATTTATTCTTATCTGAACGGTTGCATCTTCTATCCAGCGATATTTATAAACATTAATTTAGATCAGCCACCTTTAAGAAATTAAATTATTTCTGATTCAATATTCGTGTTAGCCTTGGAAATTTCACAACCTCTATCTGGTGACCTCGTTGACCTTTGGACCTGAAAATGGGCCCAAATTGTTCTTTTGTAGAGAGCCTTGGGTAAAGGTTTGGTGGAAATCTGAGGAGTGGGTTATGTTGGACTTTTTCGTGCTTACATGGATGATTTGTCCTAGAATGACTCATCTATGTCCCGAGAGTGGCTAACAAAAGCTCACTATGGGGGGTGGGGGGGGTTGAAATTCCTCTACTGTTCGGAAACGGGTACATTCAATATCTGTGCTGGAATTTATTGGATATGCTTAATTCAACTGAAAATATAGGTTATCACTAGCTCACCACAGTGGATCCGGGCCTCTTGTAGAAAATCGTTGACGACGCCTTGGATGCCGGACAAAGATAGGTATATAAACGATTCATTCAAGCCAATTGAGGCAAATTCAACAGCTCTTTGCTCTTTGCTGCACTTAGCTAGAATTATTTAGTCTTCGTTTCTTCTCCACGACTAGACTAACCTCCATGCGTCGTGATCAACACTCTGTGGAATGCAGAACTGCAATGCGGTGGTTCAAGCTCAGAACTGAAGCGAAAACAAAATGTCAGGATTCCACTCACGTGTCAACTGTAGTAAAAAACCTTCTTATATCATAGAAACACACTCAAATGAAGATAAGAAGAATTAAAACATTCACTAAGCGTAGTTAAATCTGCAAATATCTCGTCTTAATCTATTGGCAGAATTGTTTCACCACAGGAGAGTAAGACTATTCTTAAGGCAGTTTGCGAGTTCCATAGAAATACTCTGCAGAGTACATGTACGGATAAATTTACCACTTTGCATTTTCAGCACGAATAGAACTGCCCTGTGCTAAAATAGCACAGAGATTAGATTACCACAGGCTTGTAATGTTACACTTTTAATTCTGAAATTAAGCTAGTTGTCAGAATAGATTTACTAAGAATTCAAAACAAATGCTTAAAAATGGGGTACTTTTAGGACTAGACAGATTGAAATTCTACGCTCCAGGTGTTGTTTTTTCAGTGTATTCGCTGCCTTATCAGAGGTAAGTTGAAATTAAAGCGAGTGCATGGAGGGTGCGTATTTGGATTGGTGTAAGGCCAATCGGCGAACACAGAAATTGGTAACTGGTTAAGGGTCTAAGACTCTGGCCGGCACTCCGGCCCAGTCCAAGTAGGTGATGGTGGCGCTTGTCCTTTCTCTCTGCTCGACTTTCGCCTTCGTTTAATCAGAGGAGGTGTATGTTACCCTGTGAACTGGTCAGAGGGTTTGATCCCAATTTGTATCTGCAATTTTCCGACTTCGACCAAATCTGGAGACATTTCAAGTTTCCCTCGTCAGTACGAGCCGGAGTCAACAAAGAGCCCAAACCCGAGGTTTTTATTTGCTTAAAGGAAGTGTGGCACCTTCTTAATGGGATTTGAACTGAAAGCATGCCGAGCATGCCGCCAAAAGCATGCCGAGAAGCCACGTGATCAGTACTTTATTTGTGCCAACACTTACCGTTCGCGGAGAATGAAAGGTGAAAAATTTACCCAGGGGTATCGATAGGGCTATCGACCCCATCCTTCCCCGTGGTCACGTGGTATCATGGGACCTAAGGAACGTGCCGTCATGTTCAAGCCCTGCTGCGCCTACAAATGTTTTCTTGTTTGGACCTCTTTAAAACATAGGCGTTAAACGTGCCTTTGGTACTGGTAACTATGAATGTGCATAACTTTCTTCAATGACTAGGTCGAAACGTAAACTATGTTTCAACATATCAAGAAAAAAAACAGAAGATGATAACTGCCGCTTCAGTTCCTAATAATAGACTCTTGTAGCTAATAATGCCTAATTAACATTCACATCCAATTGAGGCGCATAAAACCAGTTCGATTTGCCACAAATCATTACCAAACCATACGCCGTTTTGATGTCAAGCTGATTTGGGTAACTTTTACTTCCAACAGAGGAATATAAAAGGCGAAAATTAGTCTCATTAACGGTTTTTCAGCAGAAATAAAGTCAAATCCATTATTTTCAATAGAACTCTTCTCTGAGACCACTCCAGTATACAACTGGTGCCACAATCCCTTTAAGAGCGGGCTGATATAAGTGCCAATCTGAGATTGAAGTCTCAATGACCTTGTCTGTACCCTACACTTCTCCCCCCTCTCCCTCTCTTCTTGATCAGCTCATCTCATGGTCTAGTGACTGGAAACTAAAATTGAACCCTTCGAAATGTCAAACCTTTAGATTGACGCTAAAAAGAACCCTATACCGGCCAGGGGCATAGCCAGGATTTCGTTCAGGGGGGGGGGCAGCGCCTCGAAAAGGGCCCCTCTGACGGCGCAAAAAGGGCCCTGATGTGTAAAAATGGCCCTGCTTGTTACAGAAGAGTACTGAAGAGGCCTTAAGAGGGCCCTGTCTGGTATGAAATTTCAAATTTGGCCACAGAGCATTGTGCGGGCGAGCCGCGCTTCGCGTGGCCCGTGCCCTCACGGTGGCCCTTCGGGCCCTCAGGGAGGGGGGGTAGCTGACCCTGCCACCCCCCCTTGGCTACGCCCCTGATACCGGCTACATATAAAATACATGATGCTATTTTGGAGAAAATTGAGGAAGCACGCGATCTTGGGGTATGGCTTGACACGAAATAGACTTTTTTCGGAACATATACATTTCACAGTTGGAAAAGCGAACAGATATAAAGGGCGTGCTGATGCGGTCGTTTTAGGCTGGCCGAACGGCGGGATGATTGCATACAGGCCCTATTTTTGCAGCTTATTTCGGGTACATTCGGCCTGTCCTTGGGTGTGGGTGCATCATTTGGGGCGGTGCTGCACTCTCTCACCTTGAGAGAATCGAAAAAAATTCAACACCAATTCCTCATATGGTTAGCGTATCACGTTCATGCTTCACGGCCTTCTCAGTCACTCTCATATCACGAACTTCTAAAATAATTCAATATTAGTAGCTTAGCACAAAAAGATACCAATACGATGTTTGCTTTGTGCACACAATTTTCTGCGGTAGAGTGGACTCCGCTTTCCTGCTCGGATGTTTCCCACTCCATGTTCCCCAGCGTCGAACCAGGGGCGGGGAATCACAACTCATTCACGTTCCATCCGTCTTCGATGCCAACAAGGACACAATAAAGCGTGGCTTGTTTACACGAACTGTGCAGAAATTTAACTCACATACGAGCATGTACCCCGCAGCGGATCCCTTTTGCACCACTTTCTCTTGTTTTAGATGCACGGTAAAAAACGTGTTTTAGCAAACCCAGTTTAGTATTTTATGGTATACGTGTATTTGTGTCTTATGTGACTGTTTGTATGCTTTTATTAGCTCATTTTATATATTTTACATCTCACAACAGTTTTAACCTATGACTTCACCTATCAGTGGGTTCTAAGCCTGTTGGTGATGAATTTGAATAAATGAATAAATGAAGTGAAATGAACTCAATGTTAAGGTCAATGTCATAGGTCCGGGTTATGGTTCAAGGTGAAGAGTCATCTCCCGCCTAACGGTTGCTAAAGTGCTTATCATAGTCTGTATTACAGGGAATATATCATAGTCTGACGTCATAGGTCAATGAGCTTGAATGACCTTGCCTATTTTTTTTGGAATTTTTGTTTACCCTCCCTCTATGAACGTGGTCCAGTTTTAGTATATTTCCGACATTTCTCCACATAATCATGGAATTTCGCAAACAGGCCCCCAGCACGGCCAATATTTGACATTTATGTCCTCGCTTGACCGTGAAAATATTTACATAGGTTAATGAAATATGGAATGTGGATCAAAAAGATACTACGGATCACCATAGGCCATACTCTCAAACTCCCTACTCCCTATTTTTATAAGAATCTCGGTTTTTGACATCTCTGGGGAAGCCTACCAGTCAGTGGCAGATCCAAGACTTCATTGGGGAGGGGGGGTAGGGAATCGAGTCTCCCCCTCCATTGCCTCGGATCAGCCTCCGAATTTCTATTAACTATAAGCGGGGAGGGGTTGAGCCCCGAAGTCTCCCCCCGTGTATCCAGCTGCCTCCCCCAACTTCCAGTACACGTTAACTCCAGACCTCTCTTCAAACAGCCGGACCGACAGACATATGTTTGACTAAATTCACATGTCTTAACCCTCGCCCCGGTGGGGGGTGCGGCGCTTGAACATCCCTTCGGATTTTTCCGGTGGCACGGAAAAACAGTAGCGCGAAGCGCCGCCGTTTTTGGTATGCCACATTCTTAGTCAATTCTGCAACTTTCCCAAAATTTTAAGGCTGGGTCATCTCAGGTGAGGTCGCCAGTGCAGGTCAAGTGACCTTACTTCCAATTTTTTTAAGATAGCATAAGTAAGAACAGGGTTAATCTATCCAAATGACAATAATATCACATAATGTGACCTTACCCGACCTCAGGTCAGGTCATTTTTATGCTTTGACCTAGTATAGCCTTATCATACATCATTCGATTTGTCGTACCGAGAGAAAACGAATGGTGACTAAAAATTGATTCTAACTAAACTCTTTCAGACGCTAGAGCCCAGAAACTTTTCTCTAACATGCTACCTTCTTTGACCTTTCATGACCTCAATATTGACCTGAGCCAAAAAATGACTTAAAGTTTCTTCATGAATTTGTATGAGCTTTCCATCAGCATTCACGTTTTTCGCTATCCCGCATAGTTACAGAGTTCGAGGGGTGTTCAAGATATTTTTCTAAAACAAACTGGCTTCGGAAGAGAACCAAACTATTTCTTAATTTTCGTCAAGCTAAACATAGAGTTAAGCTATTTGACTTTGATCGGTGCCATTAATTTGGCTCACCCTGGCTCTCTTCGGCAAAAGAAACTGGCAGCCCTGTGCCTCCAGACTTCTCTGGATTTACCACTCAGAAGGGAGGTAAACAAATATATTCCCTCCATTTCAATGAACCATGCCAACTAATCTAAATGCTTTTGAAGGAATTATCCGCCTCAGTGCATGCCACGATGAGCCTTATTAAGCAAAATTCATGTGAGTGAATAAAATGACATACACTTCATGGTGTAATAAAATTTGGAGGTGGTGGGGACGGATTTCAATGTTGGATTACTATCGCAGTAGGGATTACGTTACTTAAGCTATGCGGCATAAGAGTGAAATATTGGGGAAAATAGCTTTCAGACATGGTTGAGATCAAATGCCAGGCATCAGATTTTCGTGTTCAGCTTAGTTGCTTGTCTCATCCAGAACTATAAAAAAATTATCCCCATTTATAAAGTGACAGCCATAATAATTTTGTTTCGATTTCAACGTGTCGAAGAAAAACCTAATTCTGAAAACGAGCGGACGTTATTCTGGACTGCCATTTTTTAGGTTTCCTGTGACATCTGGTCCTCTGCAAAGATAGATGCTTCAGTTATTGCAGATGGTGGAACAGGGGCGGACCCAGGGGGCCAATCCGACCACTTTCCCCTCCAAAGCAAATCGAGGGGAAGCCAAAGCCTCTTTTACCTCCACTCCACCAAACTAGTGTTTCATAATTGATCATTTGGAGAGGAAGCGTTCGTAAGGAAAAGTCATTTCTGACGGCTTTTGTCCGTTGGGAAGGTAAAACGTACGTTTTTGAAGGCAGACATTTATTTACTGCACTAGTTAAGTTCTGCCGGCCGCTGCCTCCCTCTCCCAACGTCTTTTTAATTGTTCATCTTTTCTGTTTTGCTTGCCGACTTTCCGACAGGGGTTTGCTTCCAAATCAAGGGCTAGGGTCCGCCTCTGTGACGATTATATATATATATATATATATATATATATATATATATATATATATATATATATATATATATATATATATATATATATATCGTTAAATGAAGTCGAATGGCGATGAAATGACTTTTTATATCATTTTTATATCAGACTTATTTTCTCTCAACCAAAATCTGAAACGGAATGGGACATTTTCGAGTTCGCAAACAAACAGATTTTGCGTTTATATCCGGGTCTTTATGTCGCAATTTAAATTTGTATTTCGATTCACATTTCCTGAACTGGGGAGATGCCTTGAAGCGACTGTGTATGACCCGAGAACATAAAATTACAGTCGCTCCGAAAGCAGCAGTAATCGCATCACATGTGATGGCCAGCTGCACCGCTCGGGGAACACCCCCGGCCGTCAGCGGGGCCGCCTGACTCCGTCCCGTCTACTGCCGAGGGAGTCCCCGCAGTTGACTCACTTTACTACGGCGCCGTTGGCACCGTGCTGCGAGTCACAGCCGAGTCCGGCGGGCTTGGCACCGAGCCAGCCGGCTGACGTCAGAGCCTGCCGCTCCAGCTTTGGCGTGAGCAGACGGCAGCGGCGCGCCCGGTAACGCGAGGGGGCTGGACGAGTGGATAGCATCCGAGTGGCCGCCCCAGCTACAGACCTGGCGATCTTTAAAGCTATCAGAACTTGTATAAGGACACGCCAGCATCGACAGCTATTTCTAAACAGGAATATGGTGTGGAGGATGCCACGGAACGGAGATGCTTTGTTTGCAGTCGTGTCCATAACCAATAGGATAATTTATTGGAAAATGTTTCAGCGGGTTTTTAGAGCTCGCCTTGCCACCCAAATTTACTTTTTAACTCAAAGACTCGAGCTCTCTAGCAGCCTTCCCCAAATACGGTCCCGGATCCGCCACTGCGTCGTCATATCACATTTGCTAGAACAAATGGCACGAGGGCTTGCCTTGATCATTTCACTGACATTGGCTTGAAGAACGATTGCTATTGGGATTTAACGGAAAAATTTCCACCTTCAGACTGCAATGCATATCAATCTTATCCAGCGTATTGAAATGAGGTAAGCAGACTTGTTGAGTCACGACTCAGAGTCGGAGTCGACACTGAATCGACTAAAATTTTCCTTGAGTCAGAGTTGAGTCGACTCACTTTCAGATTTGTGTCGAGTCTGAGCCGAGTCAACTGCTCGACCAGTTGAGTCGAGTCAGAATCAGAGTCAGCTTCTATGCTGTGAGTCGGGAGTTGAGTCGACTAGGCACCCTATTTTCTTAACATATGTGATCACATGACTGACATTTCTTAAATTTTCGCAACTAATTTTGAAGGATTTCATATTGCAATTTGCTCATAATAGGTAACTTATTATTTTCATATCCACACTACACCCATACCGGGATCAGTCATAAAAATTGTGTAAAATATAGTTTCAAAAGCACACACACTTCCTAGTGTTTTCCATTTAATATTAGCCATATCATGCAAAATCATACAGACAAATGCGATTTGACACACATTCATACTTTTTTGACTTTGAGGGTGGACACCATAAAAAGTCCTAAGCTGATAATCATGCAATAATTCACTTTTAGGAAGCCACATCTTTATTTTCTGTTTTCTTCCCTCCTTGGTTGACTGCAAACACTAAAAAACTAAGTAATATAAGGGCCAGATAGATGATATCAAGAATATTGTTTTGCACATAAGCCTTGAAATGGATCAAAACGGAAACTAAAAGCTTCAATTAGCTTCTTTTGCACAGTACTTTCTTAATTTGTCGTGGTCTGAGGACATCCCCTGGTAGATATATAAACACCGACGACACAACACTGTATCTACTGTCCTCTGGATACGGAAAGTAAAACTCAATCCTATCTCTGGCACTCCCTACGGATCAAGTCTCTCTCAAACCACCAGTCCTTAAATTATGTTAATCATCATTTACCTATTTAGCACCCACTGCACCACTGCACCCCGTGCACCCCACGCGCGCCACACCAGTCACAAAATCATTATTGTGCGCCACAATATATTAACTTTGCTTTGTTTTGTAGCATGAGGGCAAGATCATTTTTCCTAAGACTACAGATTTTCTCAGGTTTTTTAAGTCACGTGACTTTTGAAGTGCTATTTATCGTCACCTTTTGTGTCATCGGAGGTTATGTTCGCGTAATGTCTTCAGTGCGCCACCGGTAGTATTTACCGCAGCTTTTTTCGGGAGGACGACGCGAGCGTTCATTGTTTTGTTTTCGATAAAGGTGGTGCACAGGTTCGGTTTAACGTGACTTAGTATGTATTTCTAAGCTTAATTTGTCACAGGATTGTTCAGAATGCACTGGGGCAGGAATTGCCACTCAAAATGCTAAATGCTAATATATTAAGTCCTGTTCTTTGTGTTTGAAACCTTGCTAATTGCCTCAATTATGACCTTCCTCATGAAGGACATACCTTCAAAATGAAAAGCCCTCAGGCCCTTCATCTCACTCACATGTTCTCACATGTTTGCATTTAGCACCTATCTTCATTCCTATGCAGACATAATTTATGTCATGAATTAATGCATTGCAAATGACATTGTATTGAAAGAGATGTGCAGTTGTTGAAGATCCATTTGACAGGTTAACGATAAAGGCACACACTGACAAATTAGACATTGAATATATTAAAACAAATCAAACATACGGACGCGTTTCGATACTTCTTCAAGAAGTATCGAAACGCGTCCGTATGTTTGATTTGTTTTAATATATTTGATATCCAATTTGTCAGCGTGTACCTTTATAGATGTGCAGTTATTTAATAGTTAATCCCATGAATAAATGTACTGGAATTTGTGTACTGTCGTGATGTGGCTTTGCGTGTACATAATGCCTGCGCTCACATCGTATTGGCCAGAACCCTGCACGACCGCATGTCACGCCTGTTTGCATTTTTGTGTTCATGCTAGTCCACGCCTGCACGTTGCACGGCTGCGCCTGACGCTTTCGCTTCTTCCCTTTCAGACCGTTCTCTATCATTACTTTATTTCACTGGAATAAACCCAACCAGAAACCACTTGTTTACTGAACTGGCAGCTTTCCAACAGTACTATTAAAAATGTGCATTTTTGTGTACATATTTGGCTACCATTCTAAGTCTGAGTCGACTCTGACTCAATGTTTATTTGAGTCGGACTTGAGCCGACTCACTTCTGAATTTGGGTTGAGTCGAGTCGGATCACCATTTTCAACACAGCGAGTCGAGTCAGAATCAAAGTCAGCCTTTAAGCTGTGAGTCAGAGTTGAGTCGACTAAAAAAATTTGAGTCATCAACCTATCTAAGCCACTGGTTGGCTTATTGCTGTTCTTTGAATAGATCTCTTCAAATATGGACAGCTATTTTCACTTACAAGCAACCTTACAGCTCTGTTATGACACTTACGGCAGAAGCTGCAAAACAAGACCCAGTGAATGGGTACCGTAACATATATCATATCTGTTCTGGTAGTATGCTGTAGCGGAAAAAATCGCATAGAACGCTTGACTTCACCCATACGTAAATAGTGGTGCATGTATATGTGCACTCAGGAGCAGGGGCAGATTCAGACCAAACATCTGGGGCCCAACTTAGAAAGAATCGTGAAACAGAAATATGAGGCGTTACACAGAGGCGCCACGAAGCGTTACATGAAAGAGGGGGTCAAAAATAGCGCTGCATGGGAAAGGGGGTCAACAATAGCGTTAAATGGGAGAGGGGGGTCAAAAATAGCGTTACATGGGAGAGGGGGTAAAAATAGCGTTACATGGGAGAGGGGTAAAAATAGCGTTACATGAAAGAGGGGTCAAAAAGGAACAATGTGTGTTACGTACTTTATAGACGGTCCCGGTAATACATAGTACATAGACAGGTATGTAACATGCATAGCAGTGACGACTCTGGGACCAAAAAAGTGATAATGTTGGATCATATGCAGCCCTCGTAGCAAACTATCAAGCGGGGCCGCACCAGTCCTCTCTCACGGTTGAAAAATGACGGAAAAATCTTGCAAAAAGTATTTTTAAATAACTTACTATGGAATTCATTTGATCAGAGAGATTTACTAGTATATCTTTGACTTGGACTTCCTGAATCAACGAATTGTTCAGATTTTTCGCTCGCGACTACATAGGAATGAAACAACTCTTCAGAAATATAAGCTTCTTTATCTAAGGTCCACGCGCAAAACGCTTGGAAATATTTCGTTTTTTCCAGCTTTGAAGCTTTTAAAAATCCGCACTGTTCAAAGGGTGTTGCAAGGTTCCTCGTGGAAATGCCCACCTAGTATGTGATTCTAACGGTCTAGCTTGAAATTGATACCCTTGAATTGAACTGATGCAGCTGCCTCGATGGTATGGGTTAATATCTCGGAGTGGGTGGGGTCAGGACCCCCTGTGTATTTTTGGATTTCCCATAGACTTGGTATAGGGCTCATATTGCCGTACCAGCGTTAACCCATCCAGGATCCCCCACCCCCTGGATCAAGAAGACATATCCAGTCTCTACCCGATGGGTGTCAATTTCATTTACCTACGTTGCTTACTTCTGCAGAGTAATAAGCTCGCCAAAAGTATCAGCGGGACTGGGCTGGCCGGGCCGGGCTGAATCATATGCAAATTTGTCTTCCAACTCCAGCGGGAGAGCTCGCGGACGATTGGCGTCGGCTCGGTAATTAGAGCGACAATCCGAGTTGTTCCTGAGTATATGCCACACAATCACCCTCCTGAGTAATTCGGAGCTTCTGAGAGCTTAATAACGGAGTCTCAAGCCAGGGTAATCTGCATTGTGCACTGCGTAATAGCGTAATGCATTGTGCATAGCGTAAAGGATGGGGATATGGTTTGAAGGCGCAGGTAAAGTCGGGCGATATTACTGCAGGTGTGCACAGGGTCGGGATGCCGACGGACACGGTTTTGGGGGTTTTGTCCCCTCTCTCCTGGATCCGACAGCGGGTGTGCACAGGGTCGGATGCAGACGGACACGGTTTTGGGGGGTTTTTTTGTCCCCCTCCTGGATCCGACAGCGGGTGTGCACAGGGTCGGATGCAGATGGACACGATTCCTTGGAGGGTTTTGTCCCCCTCCTGGATCCGACAGCGGGTGTGCACAGGGTCGGATGCAGACGGACACGGTTTTGGGGAGTTTTGTCCCCCTCCTGGATCCGACAGCGGGTGTGCACAGGGTCGGATGCAGACGGACACTCCGTTTTGAGGGGGTTTTGTCCCCCTCCTGGATCCGACAGCGGGTGTGCAAGCAGGTCGGATGCAGACGGACACGGTTTTGGGGGGTTTTGTCCCCCTCCTGGATCCGACAGCGGGTGTGCACAGGGTCGGATGCAGACGGACACGGTTTTGGGGGGTTTTGTCCCCCCCTCCTGGATCCGACAGCGGGTGTGCACAGGGTCGGATGCAGACGGGACACGGTTTTGGGGGGTTTTGTCCCCTCCTGGATCCGACAGCGGGTGTGCACAGGGTCGGATGCAGACGGATACGGTTTTTGGGGGGTTTTGTCCCCCTCCTGGATCCGACAGCGGGTGTGCAGCAGGGTCGGATGCAGGACGGACACGGTTTTGGGGGTTTTGTCCCCTCCTGGATCCGGGAGCAGCGGGTAGTGCACAGCAGGGTCGGATGCAGACGGACAGACGGTTTTGGGAGTTTTGTCCCCCCCCTCCTGGATCCGACAGCGGGTGTGCACAGGGTCGGATGCAGATTGGACACGGTTTTGGGGGCTTTGTCCCTCCTCTCCTGGATCCGACAGCGGGTGTGCACAGGGTCGGATGCAGACGGGATACGGTTTTGGGGGGTTTTGTCTCCTCCTGGATCCTGACAGCGGGTGTGCACAGGGTCGGATGCAGATGGATACGGTTTTGGGGGCTTTGTCCCCCCCCTCCTGGATCCGATAGCGGGTGTGCACGCCGGAACTGCATAACAGGTAAATCCCACCAACACATATGACACAAGACACTGCACCGTAGCTTTTGCCGCAGCACTTCGCAGTGCTGTTCAGGAAAATTACGACTGGCACTGAAAAGCTCCTGCATCAAATTTCATTGCATTAATAGTTTCACAGGAATAGGAACACATATCATTCAACATTCTGCGTTGAACGAGATGACATCTTTGTTCTCCCTCATTTTTCTGCTTAAGTATTCCCTCTGAGATCTGGTGAGTTGAATATTCGGCAGATGATTTCATTTCTTGTCAAAAGTTTTGAGTTGTAATAAAAGCCAGAAATTGAAAATCTTGACACGAAATTCCCTCAATCAGCCAACAAAACCAGGTCAGTGAGAATATCTGTAGCTATGCTTTACAGCCACAGCGCCTAAAATACCGTTTTAAAAAAGCTAAGAGGCGTTGAAAAAGTGTAACAACAGGACAAGCTTTGTCCTTTCCTTATCGTACACATACTCGAAACTGTTTAGTACACATGAGTGCATTACATTAATGCCGAAACGAAACCTAGTTGCGTGCTTGTGTCACACAGCGATTACACCGAAAGTGAATCTGGGGCGTCCGTTAGGTCAAGGTCCAGCCGTCACGGTAGGATTTACCATCGCCAGCCACAGGATCACAAGCCTGCACCCTCACCGGCTCCAGCAGGTCCAGTGTCACACCTCTGACATGCGGAGGTAGAAATCCTGCTCCTCACCATCCGCCTCACCCAGTAATGATTCGGCAACAGCGTGCGCCTGCCCAGACAATCCGCACCTGGCACTGAGACCAGACATTCCTTCCCTCAGTCTCATGACATGCTGTGGCACATCACCGGCTTCCCGTGACCTGGTGCCTGCGCTAGTGCACGACATGCCGGAAACACCCACAATCTCCAGCCAGGACACATCCGGCTCGGACAGACCGGAGCACCGGTGGTGCACTGATCTCAGTGGAACGGCATTCATCTGCACTGGCGAGAGAACCGTAGCTGACCTCCGGACCAGCCTGAAGGCACCCTCTACAGCCTGACTCTAGTCTGGCTGCTGAAACACATCCGGCCGCTGGCAGTAGTCCGGTCTGGGTGTAGGCCCTTGTGCCTCCACGGTCCGGCCGCTGGCAGTGGTCCAGTCTGTGTGGGCCCTGGTGCCTCTACGGGTCCGGCCGCTGGCAGTGGTCCTGGCCTTGTGGTGGGCCCTGGTGCTCTCCACGGTCCGGCCGCCATGGCAGTGGTCCAGCCCGTGGTGGGCCCCGGGTGCCTCCACGGTCCGGCCGCTGGCAGTGGTCCAGGCCTGTGGTGCCTCCCGGTGCCCTCCACGGTCCGGCCGCCCTTCGACATCGCCCGCCGCGGCTGCGGCAACTCGAACCATGGCCGCAGCTGCCAGCCCATCCGGCTGGCCCCAGCCGCGGCAAGGTCGCCGCCAACCGCAACCCCGTCCACCTGGCTATTATGATGCTGGGATGCATGCGTGAAACACGTGTACAGACTGCTCCCTGTCGTTCGTTGTAACAAATTCTCGATTCTCAGAAAAACTGTAATCCTCAGCTTCATTGTAGCCTCTTGATAGGAGCCTGGGAAAATATGCCGTGGGACATTTGTAGCAAAACTTTATGCTTTACATCATAATTTGGTATCGTGACCTCCCGCCGCCATAGCGCAAGGAAGCAGCGGCTGGTGCTGGCACGAATGGCACGGGCCGCCAACCGGTCGCACCGGAGAGTGCGAAGGCGATCTGACGTCACGCCGACTATCGAGCAGGTGCGCGGCGACGCCGCCACTCGGTCCCCTACGCCTGAGTGAGGTTGAACAGGCGCGCCTCTCACACGCCCCATCCGGCGCCGCCGACGGCACCGCTCGGAGGTTGTCAAAGTCAGAGCTGATCTCTGCAGGGCCTGCCATCCCAGGATCGGGCTGAGCCGGTGACATCACCTTTCTCACGGCCACCGTTACCTCGGCCATGATGCGTCTCTCTCCGCGCGGTGTATGGGTGCATTTGGTACCATCAGTGTCACAATAATGCCGCTTCAGATGAGCTCCAGCTGAACACGAGCAGTTAAGGTAATGGAAAAACCGTCTTATTTCCTGGTTTTTCATTGGGAGTTAGAAGAACTTAGATTAATGCTATTTTGAACGTATTGACCAGGACAAAATGAATCTATACTTTTTAGTTCTATTACAAAAATCCGACAAGTCTCGGCTCCCGCCATCTTCTTGGAGTGGAGTAAAATTGCTAAGTAAAATATCAGCACCAAAAAATCCAACATCGTGACACAGTATACATGGTTTACAGTCTCGGACAACTTCACCCTTAGAGGGCAGAAAATAAACGCAAGGAACATGGTAATACATTTTTATACATTTTTTATTTTTGGGAGAGGCTTAATGAGACAACTGCGATACCACTGAATCAAATTAATTTGCACGGGTAAATTACGCTGTCCATAGTGGGCTTTAGTTCTCGAATGTGGATTGCCTCAGCAATTGAGGTCTTGCGTTGTCCTTGGTAGTAGTAAGCATTTATATGGAAAAGTTGTCGTTAGTATCTTTCTGTTCTATGGCCGGGTGAAAATTTAGATGTGTTCTCTTAAGCCGTGTATTTAGACGTCGGAAGACGGGCATCGCTCAGGTGTTCATTAAACCTTTCCTCACGGGACGTGAACTTTCGCCAATGTAAAATCCGGAGGAGCAGGAACGATACGAGAGTGCCGTGAATTCCGTCCTTGACGCTGCCAAGTAATTCCGATCAGATCAACACCAGCTCAATCCGCGCCAGTTGTCACTGTCCGAACCACCGCAGAATGCTGCTCAAGTTTCACCAGAAGCAGAAACAAACACTTTCTCGAGCTATTTCTCCGGATCCTTCCACGCCTTCAGCATACTCCCACGGCGGGTCGAGCGGATACCTAAAAGCGCCCTACCGAAGCACCAAAAAACGTTATCCTGGGAAAGCCCGGCCAATGGCTGTGATCACAGATCACGCTAGCATGCAACAGTTTTCTAAGATTTTACAACCATTGTAAGCCTGGTATGACACTCTGCCATCATTACAGGCAAATTTTAGCGGGTAAATGCGGCAATCCTCTCCTTCCGCTGCTTTGCCTCATACGTCAGAGCTTGCAACATCTCCGTTCACACTCGCACCGTTATCGATGCTAACAGGTTCACCACCACAGCAACGAGCCGCGCTACATATGCACTTCTTTAATCCAGGCAGCCAGCTGACGAAATACGTGCCTTATCACCGCCGCACAATTCGGAGAAACAGAAACCAAACTCACCGGGCCTTCACCCGACCAATACCACCGTATTTGGCGCGAATATATTCGACCATGGTGCTCAGTCCAAATATATCAAAAATAAATAGGGAATCACATTCCAGCCCTTTAGTTCAATGATTGCTTTCTATTTGGAGTCGAGAGAGAGAGAGAGAGAGCAAACAAAATGCTTCATGGAATCGAATCCTTCTTATGCTATACAAAAATATCCCGGGGGACTATGGGCCTCTGTTTCATTCACGCATTATTGTATGTAGCTCACCAATGCAGCTCACCGCCGATTACAGCCGAGATTAGGACACGCCTTGTTCACATACGAAGCTCTGGCTTCTTTTTGGCCTCAACCCCTTAAGGCGACGGTCCTCCCAGCCATTTATCTTTGCATCCACCGACGACCTGGGTGCCATTCTCCTTAGTCCCGAAACAGCCGAAGACCAATGCCGTTCTCCTAGTTCTGAACAGCTGAAGACCAGTGCCCCTTCTCCTAGTCCTGTCCTGGAACAGCTAAAGACTTCTTTTCCTTTTTCAACAGCCATTGTGTCCTCTTTGCGGAAGGTCGTTTTTTTACTCCCCCAACCAGATTTATGGTGCGAACAGGAAACAAAGATGCCTGATAACGAAAAAGAGTGCTCTTATACAGGGCGTTCCATAACGAATCAGGGACGGCGGATTCCAGGGTGCAGCGGTGCAGTTGCACCACTCGATTTTTTTTTCAAGTGGTGCAAAAGTATCTTTTGCACCCCTCGTTTTGGCTTTGTCCAGGAGGCGCCCTCCCCCGGCCTCAGCCGGCGCCCCCGGCCGGTCAGAGAAAATCAAGCCTCACTACTGCCTACCTGAAGAGGTAGGATCCTCTGTGAAAAATAGACATTTTCATATGAATGGCACCCCTTGCATCATAGCCGCGCCCTGGGCAGAAAAATGCGTGCCCCTTGAGTAACGGCGCCCCTCTGCAGCATAGGCGCCCTTGGATAGCGTGCGCACCTCCTAGACAGCCGAGGTGCCTGAAGAAAAGAAACGGCGCCCCTGGATATCACATGCGCCCTGGACAGCAAAAAGGCGCCCCCGCAGAGAATTGCGCCCCTGGATAACATAGGGCGGCCCTCGGGTGTGAGGGTATGGCGTCCCTTCGAGAGCAGAGGTGCCTCCCGGAGAGGGAATACACACCTCCGGAGAACAACGGCGGCAGGGACGGCGGAGATTCCGCGGAACAGGGTCTGCGGCGCACGCCATGAAAATGCTGGTGTGCAAAAGTATCTCCTCCGCACACCCGTTTTAGAACTGGTCCGGAGAGAGGCGCCTCTCACGGATTTGGGTGGCACTTCCGGATTTGGCCGGCGCCCCCGGCCGGGTCAGAGAAAAACCAAGCCCGATCACTTCCTACCCAGAGGTAGGATCCTCAGGAAAAAGACATTGTCATATATGTAATGACGCATCTCGACATCAAAGCTGCAGCCCTGAAAGCAAAAAGGCGTCACCCCTGGAGTAAAGGCACTCCTCTTGATAAGGTATAGCTGCGCGCTTTCCAGCCAAAGTGCCCCTGACAGCAAGAGTGCGCCCCTGGATAGAAAAAGGCGCCCCCCAGTAGAGGAATAACGACGCT
>JAOTON010001229.1:0-170870 GCA_034440635.1 Lepas anatifera
AGGTCAGTGCTGGAGGAGTATAACACGTACTCGGCGTACACCTGACCGGTAGACGAGGTCAGTGCTGGAGTCTAACACGTACTCGGCGTACACCTGACCGGTAGACGAGGTCAGTGCTGGAGCATAGCACGTACTCGGCGTACACCTGACCGGTAGACGAGGTCAGTGCTGGAGCATAGCACGTACTCGGCGTACACCTGACCGGTAGACGAGGTCAGTGCTGGAGTCTAACACGTACTCGGCGTACACCTGACCGGTAGACGAGGTCAGTGCTGGAGAGTAGCACGTACCGGGATCGAAAGACATGGGACAGACTAAAATATGACGACACGCGTGAATGATGGTGAAATATTATCCCGTGTAGACCTCAACCTACAACACCTTTATTTACTGATTGATGCACTTAAATACACACACACACACACACACACACACACACACACACACACACACACACACACACACACACACATATATATATATATATATATATATATATATATATATATTACACAATAAACAGTTAATTGGCAGCAGCGATGGCGAGAAATACCGGAGGCGACAACTCACGATGATGAACTTGAACAGCTCATCCAGTTTGTTGACGGCCAGGGCCAGATGGTGGCGCAGGGGCATCCGGCCCGGTAGCGGCTCAAACGGCTGGCAGAAGGCTGGCCTCACCCCCGAGAACGCCACGTCACACCTACAGCCGACGCCTCCGTTAAACTGGGGACGCCATAACTACACTGGGGGCGCTGCCGTTACACTGGGGATTCCGTGCTTATACTGGGGACGCCGCCGTTACACTGGGGACGCCATAATTACACTAGGGGCACTGTCATTACACTAGGGACACCACCGTTACACTGGGGATGCCGTGGTTACACTGGGGACGCCACCGTTACACTAGGGACGCCACTGTTACTCTGGGAATGCCGCAGTTACACTAGGGACGCCACCGCTACACTGGGGTTGCCATGGTTACACTAGGGACGCCATCGTTACACTGGGGATGCCGTGGTTACACTGGGGACGCCACGTTTACACTAGGGAAACCACCGTTACACTGGGAACGCCACCATTACGCTAGGGACGCCACCGTTACACTGGGGATGCTGCAGTTACACTAGGGACGCCACTATTACACTGGGGATGCCGTGATTACACTGGGGGTGCTGCCGTTGCACTAGGGGAGCCACCGCTACACTGGGGATGCCAACGTTACACTAGGGACGCCACTGTTACATTGGGGATGCCGTGGTTACACTGGAGACGCCACTGCTACACTAGGGACGCTAACACTATACTGGGGACCCTAACATTGCACTGGGGATGCAGCTGTTACATCGAATACGCCACTGTGTTACACTGGGGACGTCATAATTACATGAGGGCGTCATAGTTACAATGGGGACGCTGTAGTTCTACCGGGGACACCACCGTTACACCGGGACGTCATTGTTACAACGGGGATGTCATAGCTACACCGGAGGCGCAACCGTTACACCGGTGACGATAACGCTACACTGGGGACGCTGCCGTCACACTGAGAACGCCGTTGCACTGGTGACGTCATAGTTAGAATGGGCACGTCATAGTTACACTGGGAACGGCAGTGTTACATTACGGACACCACCATTACACTGGGAATTACCCTGGCATGTCGCCGTTACACTGGGAACTTCACTGTTACACTGGGACCGTCATTGTTACACTGGGGACGCTAGCACTACACTGGGAACGCAGGCATATACATCAATGTTACTAATAATTATATTAATAATTAAAATAATAATGTTACAATATAATTATATTAATGATGTGTTTTGGGGCATATAAACTAAAGTTTCCAAAAGAGCATACGTATTATTTGCCACACATTTTGCTTGACTGTACTGATGTGGAAGGGCCTCCAGATAAAACCCGGGTTCGCTTTGGATCAGAACAGCCGAAGCCGCAGCTGGCTGTGGAGGAGGGGGGAGCGCGGCTGCTGACCTGGAGAAGCCGATGACGGCGGTCTTCACTCCCTGCTGGGTGGCCGTGGTCCAGATGGGCTCGGCGTCCTTCCACCAGCCCGGCCGTCCTGTCTGCGTGCTGTTGTACAGGCTGAACGTACCCAGCTCTTCGTCCACCATGTGGTTACCCACGATGCCGTGCGACTCCGCCCACAGGCCTGGCAGGGTCAGCGGCCAGGTCAGAGCTCTCACCTGGTCAGCGGCGGGTCACATGGTCATCCAGCCTTCTCAACGGGATGAAAGTCAGCATTGCCGCAACATCGTAGCAGATGGCCGTTAAACCCTCAACAATATTATATATACCTAATATTCATAGTGAAAATATCTAGATTTAAAGTTAAGCTTTGAATCATATACAATATGCATAATATATACATACATCTGCATTAGTCTTCCTGCCAAAAGTAAGAATACGTCATAGGGACCGATCGGCTACAGCGCTTAGTTTGCAGAAAAAGGATGGTGTGAAACGTGGGTTTTCTTCTTAAGACGAGCCATGCCTTTACGTGTCTCTGCCTATCAGGAGCAGCCTCCGGGAGGGAAGTCTCACTGAGCACGGTTCTCTTCTTTTCAAGAGGTCTCGAAACCATTGGGAGCCAAATAAATAGATAGATAAAATTATTTCAATCGAATTCGGCATTCCAAAAATGAAAAATTCTAAGAACGTGACCATATATTTGTCTAGGGCCTTTAAAACCATTCCTGCAACGATTTTCAGCTGTTTCTTATGTTATGACAATCCCTCCCCCACGAATACGGCATGCTTTACAACTGACCGCAAAGGATACAATGGCTTTCCCCATTTGAGGCCATTTACGGCACAATGTTATTCAATGCTGCTCTAAAACCAACTTTCTGTGCTATAATGATGGATCCATTCAGTGGCGGATCCAGGACTTCATTTGCGGAGGGGGCTAGGGGACTCGAACCTCCTCCGCCATTGCCTCGGGTCAGCCTCCGCCTATGTATTTGCTGCCGGCACTCTGATATTTCGGGGCTTGAGAACCCCCTAGCCCCCTTGTTTCTGCCACTATGTCCATTTTAACTTGTATTTAACGATACTGCAATTTTAACTAACCGCAGTAGGCTTTAGGATCGCAGCATGAGTCAAGGGCAGTAAACCACTCGAAGGTATACGGAAAATGTCGATCCGACACGGTCTTTGAGGATACCGATATCGGGGTCCATTTTTGGCACTTTTGGGGGCCCTGGGACTTGAACGATCATTTGAGGAGGGAAGCCCTGGGCTCCGTTTCGCTGCAATTGCAGCATCGTTTACACTGCGCATCTAACGCTCAACATGCCTACGAAGGGAGGTTATGCTGTACCGCAACGCTTTGGCGGGATAGTATACTGTCCCGCAATGCTTGCTTTAGCTGGGTATACTGTACCGCAGTACATATTTTTACAGTTATGCGCTAGAGGCAGATCTCGGGGACAAATAGCGGCAGGCACTGGCGGCGGAGCTCGGGGGCACCAGGGCACGGTGCACCCCTTAAATAAGAAATTTTAACACTTGACCTATGGCGTTGACTGGAAAGAAATGGGTTGAAAAGCCCATGGTGCCTCCTTAAATTTGGAAGTTCCGCCTTCACTGGGTGGCAGGGCTCCTCCGATTGAACACCTGGCGCCCCAGACTGCAACCAGGCACCACCCTCCCCCAAGCCACCTCGGCGCCTCCTGATACGTCACTTCCCACCCCCGCAGTTGTCCCGGGTAAGAACGGTGCCCCGATCTCCAGCACAAAGATACTGATCCTGGTATTTTGCACATTACCGCTCGCTCCAGTGCGTACCCGATCCAGCTTCACCCCGGTGGGCAAATGTGAATCCGCAAGGTGAAGGTGGTCCTACCAGACCTTGAACTAAGGTCAGGTCAAGGTCACCATCTAACCTGACTTAGTCAATATGCATATCAACTGCCTTGCAATGATGGTCCAAGCATAACATATCAAAATAAACATTATATCACCCTCTCCTGCGATTCGATTGACCCAAGCCTAAAAAGCTGCTTAACACGCGCATCGACAGGGGTAGGTACCCACCCTCGGGTTTTTCGAAAACAGTATGAAAACGGCGGCGCGTAGCGCTGCCGTACTTTGCACACTTTTTCGCTGATCATTTTCAAAACTTGTGTCAAAATTTTAAGATTAGGTCATCTTAGGCCAGGTTACCAGTACAGGTCAAGTAGCCTGACCTGAAAAATTTTAAGATAGAATAAGTCAGAATAGGGTGAACGTATTCGATTGAAACTCGTATCGCATAATGGCCTCACTGACTTCTTTCAAATGTTTCCAGAATTTTTTATATCGATGACCTAAGGTCAGGTATGACCCATGACCTCTCCATAGGAAAAACATGGGAAAAATGGTTTTAACTGAATAACTTAACCCTTGCCCCGGTGGCGGGTACGAGCCACCTTCGCCCTGGTGGGGGGGGCTAAAAAGACCTCCCACGATCTCAAAAACTAAGAGAGCTAGAAAAAAGCGCAAAACGGCAATCGAAAGCTCTTCGAAAATGATATCGAAAATACTTCGGTCATTTTTCTTGTCAGGTCAATATCAAGGTCACCAGAGGTCAAAATAGGTCAAAATCGCTAATATGAGGTGTACTAAGAAAACCTCCTATATCTCAGAAACTATGATAGCTAAAAAAATTTTCTAACACCATTCGAAAGCTCTTGAGATGCGCTTTCATTGCAGTGGCATTCATTTTCGTGTCAGGTCAAAGCCTAGGGAGCTACAGGTCACTAAATATTGGGCATATTCTTGGGAATGTCCATAGCCACCCATGCATAAGGGCGTTTACTTTTTCGCTAATAGCTTCCAAACCAAACAAGATACAGCCATAGTTGATGCACCATTGCAATCCTCTCATATAAATCGAATGATATATAACATTGCTATGCCAGGTCAAATTTAAGAATTTGACCTGACCCAGGTCAACGGTCTGACCCAACTTGACCTGGTATAGTCATGATGTATATCATTTGACTTCCAGTGACTATACAAGCACTTACGTGACAAAATAAAAGCTCTATCTTAGTTTATTCAAAATTTATAGAGAAAAACACCAAAAAATACTTATTTGACCTAAGGTGACCTTTTAAAGGTCAAAAGTAAAAATTTTGGTATCAGCTTCAGAAATGGGCTAAGGGCAAGTCGCAACCGATGTTTGAAGTTCATTCCATCCATACTTACTGAGAAAAGCTCATTTCGTGATTTTTCCCCATGCATTGTCAAGGGGGAGGTCATGCTCTGCACATGACCTTAGGTCACCAATATCAAAAATCCCGGAACAAATGTTGTAGCTCCTGGTGGGCCCAAGATGTGGTATGAGTTTCAACTTGATCGATTAACCCTTCTTTTAGTTATGCCGTCCTAAGTATTTTTTGAGGTGAGGTCACTTCACCTGACCTGGTGACCTGACCTGATATGACCTTGAGCCAAAATTTTCAGGAAAGATGTAAAAATGATGAAGAAACAGCTAGACCAAGTTTGGCGGAGCTGCGCGCTGCCGTTTTTTGGTCACTTTGGAAAAACCCGAGGGGGGTCTAAAAAGACCCCCACCCGGGCGAAGGTTAATAATGGATGGCGATAGAGCGTTTATTTTGACTGCATTATATTTGCCTTGTCTTTTGCAGTTCTGATTATATAAATTTACCTAATTTGACATTGACCTGACCTTAGATCAGGCCAAATCCCTGATTTGACCTAGCAAGGTCATATTATATATCATTCGATTTGGCTTTCTGCGAGGAATCCAATGGTCTAAATTGTTATGCTCTATCTTTACTTGTTCAGATGGAATGATTGAAAACCTTCATTTACATGTTATCTCTATGATTGTATTATTTAACCTCTAGTGACCTTACATGTGACCTGACAAAAGTGCTTCAAATATTTTCGATTGAGAAGTGGATGGGATACGCAACGCTGTTTACCGTTTTTCGCTATCTAGCGTGTTTCTCGAGATATTAGGGGGGTGGGTACCGCCCTCCCCCTCGTCAAAGCGAAGGTGGCTCAGAATCCATGGCTCTGAGGATCTATGGCTCAGAAGATGGCTCGTCAATGTGCGTGTTCAAAAGTTCCAGATGACCTCTCAAAGGTTATAGGCTCAAACTTAGATGATCCTGAGGAGTGGCCTAAGATACTAGGATCCTGGAATAATAAATTATCGGAAACCCTGAAGATAGTGCGCCATCAACCGCACAAAGTCTCGTGGCCAAAAACCCTGGAAATATGATGAAGTAGAAGACGGTAAAAGAGCTAAAATACCTAAGACACACCCGAGAAATCCACCCTTCAGAAGTAAGCGATGATTATTGGGGTTTTTGGGCGCCTCAGCTGCTGAGGCTATATGTGCCCAGTTCAGAAGTAAGCCAAAGCACACCGGCCAAAATATAAATTGTTCTAAAAACGTTTAGAGCCAAAAGGACAAGCTAACAAGCTTAAAACTCTTTACAAGTCTAAAGCACCCTAAACGGGTAATGCAAGGCAAGAGTGAGGAAGGGCAAATGCGCAGGGAAAGGTGAACGCAACCTTTTGGTCGTGGTCTATCGTAAGGCGAAATTTTTTTACTGTCTTCTGCTTTATCGTCTTTTTTACGGTCTTAGGTCACTCCCACGAAACTTCATTTTAGAAAAAGACGTTATTTTCAGCTGTTTTTACAGAACTAGAGACATTTTTTGGCCAATTCCCGATTTCCCATGCATTTCTAATGGAAAGCTAATGACCAATACCTGACTCTATATCATTGATACAAAAAATCCCGGTACCTGTACCTGTAGTACTCGATAGGTGTACAGTATGATACGAATAGATATATAAATATATTAAATCTCTTTTCGCTGGTGTACGCCATTTGAAACGTTTTTGGAGGTGAGGTCACTTAACCTGGCCTGATTAGCTGTTCTGGCAGAAAGCAAACGGAAAACTTCCGGAAAAGTTGTAAAATTAATAAATAAGGTGTGCTAAGTACGGTGGTTTTTCGCGTTTCCGATTTGAAGCATCGGTGGAAGAAATCAAGGGAGTGTTGAAATACCCCCTCCCCCCAGCGGGATGAAAATTAAGAATGACGGCCCTAGCCCAAATAGTGTCCTCTGGTCAAAAAGACACTCCCAAAAGGAAGTTATCCCATTGGGAAATACTGGATCCACTTATAGCAGCCCTGCACCCCCTTCCCTTCACGGCGGATGTTCCAAGCTCATCCCTCCCAGCTATTCTTCTCACATAATCTCTTGTTTTCCTCCACAGACCGAACTAGAAAAACTTATTTTACCAAAAACTTGCGTTTTAGAAATATTTCTGTCCTTAATAAAAAAACGCACGGCAAACTAAAAATGTGATCTGAACCAGGCCTCCGGCACTGGAGGTCCTCCGAGCTCTTTGTTTACCCCTCCCTTCCCTTGCGGCACGTCGCGGTGCACCAGTCTACCATGGAGTTCGCTCTGGGGCTTAGGATCATGCTCTGGACGTGCTTATTAAAAAGTTCCGGAGCAGAATGATTATCAATCAGCGGGTTTGCGGCATGCTTTAAAAACTACTACCTCAGTTCTAATCCATGACGATGGCGTGTCGTGTCCTCCCTGTCTAC
Organism: Lepas anatifera; assembly: GCA_034440635.1. Taxonomy (NCBI): domain Eukaryota; kingdom Metazoa; phylum Arthropoda; class Thecostraca; family Lepadidae; genus Lepas; species Lepas anatifera. Next base: position 7,610 of record JAOTON010001229.1, read on the forward strand.
TACCAATGCTCTTCCCTTCAAGGTTTGCAAGCACCGAGTGCCAAAGATAACCTTACACACCGTCTAGTTTGTTTAAGTGACAGTATCGGAGGCGACCCATGCTGTTGTCCTGGACGGGTGCAGCTGTGGCGCGTGTGTCGCACCTGTGGCGATGGTAGTCCAGCTGGCGAACGACACCGATGGAAAGATGGGCATCACGTGGCGCACGTTTGCACCACTGGTCTTCAGAAGGTGGAAACTGCCCTCCAGGCCAGGAGGAAGCAGTTTGGCGTAGTCCCACCGGAACCTGCCGGAGGGGCAGTTTTGCAGTCAAAGCGCGAGTGCGACAGAATTACTCAGCTGACACAGTGAGTTTGAATGCCCCCAGTTTGCGGCACAGTGACTGTTCGTGTAAGGTGTGATCATCGATGTTTCAGTGCAGTCATCGCGAGGTCTCTTAAACTGTTCTTTCCCATGACTGGTATGCAAACAAAGCAATGCAAATGCAATTCATACATTGCGTGCAATAGTGTTTATAGATTGTATGAAGAAACACACCCTTTAAAAACATGATTCGGCCGAACAACTAGGTTGCCTCCCTGGTTCGGGTTCCTAACTCTTAACAAGTTGAATGGCATTACCCTGAAGACTTACCCATCGAGTACAAGCAGCACAACTGGACTTTCTACGTCTGTGGGAGCACTCCTGGTCACGGTCACCGCCACAGCGGCCAGCAGGATCCCCAGCGGCCACCTACGGCACACAGCAGTGTCAACAGTGTCACTCTTGGCCAGAGCCAGCCCCACAGCGGCCAGCAGGATTCCCAGCGGCCACCTGCAGCACACAGCAACGTCAACAGCGGTACTCCTGGTCACGGTCACCGCCACAGCAGACAGCAGGATCCCCAGCGGCCACCTGCAGCACACAGCAGTGTCAACAGCGGCACTCCTGGCCATAGCCAGCCCCACAGCAGACACCAGGATCCCCAGCGGCAACCTGCAGCACACAGCAGTGTCAACAGCGGCACTCCTGGGCAGTGGCGTAGCCAAGGGGGGTCCTTGGGGTCCGCGGACCCCCCTTGGGCTGACCTTATGCACTGGAAAACACGAGCATTGGTCTCAGGGGCCCCTGAGCTCGGTCTCAGGGGGCCCTCCGAGCTCGATCTCAGCCCCCCTCCCGAGGTTAGTCTCAAGGGACCTCCGAGCTTGATCTCAGGGGGCCCCCAAGCTTGGTCTTACAGGCCCCCTGATCTTGGTCTCAGGGGCCCCTGAGCTCGGTCTCAGGGGGCCCCTGATCATCGGTATCGAGACTCTAGGGAACCAGACATTGATCTCGGGGGCCCCTGAGCTCGGTCTCGGCCCCCCCCCCGAGCTTGGTCTCAGGGCTCCCCGTGCTTTAGTCTCACGGGCCTTTCGATCTTGGTCTCAGGGTCCCCCTAGCTTGGTCTCAGGGCCTTTCTATCTTGGTCTCAGGGGGCCCTCCGAGTTTGGTCTCAGGGGGCCTCCGAGCTCGGTCTCAGGGGCCCCCGAGCTTGGTCTCAGGGACCTTCCGAGCTTAGTCTCAGGGGGGCCCCCGATCATCGGTATTGAAGGCTCCAGAGTACCGAACATTGATCTCATGGGCCCCCTGAGCTCGGTCTCAAGGGCCCCCGAGCTTGGTCTCAGGTCCCCCGAGCTTTAGTCTCACGGGCCTTTCGATCTTGGTCTCAGGGGCCCTGAGTTTGGTGTCACGGGGCCCTCTGAGTTTGGTACCAGGGGACCCCCAAGCTTGGTCTCAGGGGGCTCTTCGAGCGTGGTCTCAGGTCCCCCAAGCTTGGTCTCAGGGGCCCCGAGGTTGGTCTCAGGGGGCCCCCAAGCTTTGCATTAGGGGCCCGAGCTTGGTCTCACGGGCCTTCCGAGCTTTGTCTCACGGGCCTTTCGATCTTGGTCTTAGGGGGCTCCAGAGCTGGTCTTAGGGATCCCCCGAGCATTGGTATCGATGGCTCCGGAGCAGCGAACATTGATCTCGGGAAGTGGGGGGGGGCAATATTGATCTCGGGGTGCCCCCCCCGACTATCGATATCGAGGGGACTTATGATCGAGGCACGAGCATTGGCCCCATGGGACCCAGAGGCTGGTCTCAGGGGCCCAGGCTTGGGCTCAGGGTCCCCGAGCATTGGTATCGAAGGGCTCCAGAGTACCGAGCATTAGTCTGGGGGGGCTCCGAATGTTGATCTGGGGGCCCCCGAACAACGGTGTCGAGTTACTCCTGAGAAAAGTGCAAGCATGGACCTAAGGGTGCCCCCGAACCTGATCTAAGTGGAACCCCGAGCTTGGTCTTAGGAGCCCCGCGCATCAGTATCCAGGGGCTCCAGAGTATTGGTATCGGGGGAAAGCAATGCTTTCAGGGGCCTCCAAGTGCTGATCTCGGCGGGCCCCCGAATGTGTGGATGCAGTGGCGTAGCCAAGGAGTTGTAGGAGTCCGAGCACCCCCTTTGGGCCAATCTGAACCACTGCAAAGCATTCTCTGATCACGGGGCCCCAGAATCAGTCTCAGAAGCCCCTGAAGATTCGTTCTTAGGATGTCCCGGGTCGGCCTCAGAGCCCCGCCATGAGATTCGGTCTCAAGTATAAAATTTCAAGTCAAGGTATATTTCAGAGGGGCCCTGAGAGTTGGTCTCAGTGGACCCCGAAAGTCGGTCTCAGGGGCCGAACTCGTCCCAGGTTCCCCCAGAGAGTGGTTCTCAGGGCCCTGCGACAGTCTATTTCAGGGGGCTACATTAAAATCAGTCTCAGAGAACCCCAAGAGTCGGTCAAGGGGACCCGACGAGAGTCAGTCTTAGAGGACCCCCTATATTCGCCATATGACCGTGGCAGTTGGTGTGTCGATAAGCCCCCCCCCCACCCCTATATTCGGTCCCATAGTCTTGCGGGCGTCTCTCTCAGGAGTCAAGATTTACTTTCAGGTGGCCCCGAGAGTTAATCTGGAGGTCCGAGAGTTAGTTTCATTTGATCCGCAGAGTGCTGATCTCAGGAGGCCCCCGAGGGGTAATCTTGGGAACCCTCGAGATTTAGCCTGAGGCTGTGCCCCCTCCCCCTAGTTGTTGCATAAGAGGCCCCGAGTCAATCTCAGGGAGCACCTAAAAGTTAGTCTTACAGTGCTCCCGGGAGCTAGTCTCCGGTTCGTCCAAGAGCTAATTTTGGGGCTTTGAGAGTAATTCCCAGAGGTGCTCCTGAATTTTGGTCTCACGGCCCCGAGTTAGCCCTAGGCCTCTGAGGGTTAATCTGGGTTTCCGAGAGACAGTCTTAGGAGTGCCGTGCCAAATACTCAGTCTCAGGGGTGCTTCCACGCCTCCCTCCTCGAGTGTTAGCCTCAGGGGGCGCCCCAGGGTTAGTCTCAGAGGGCTGTCGGAAGTCATTCCCAGCCCCCCGCCCCACCCCAGAGATAGCCTCAGGGGACCCCCAAGGGCTAATCTGGATGGCCCCGAGAGTCAGTCTCAGCCCCCCCTCCCCCAGAGCAAATCTGGGGGGCCGATAAATAGGCCCATAGGTGCTGCCGATAACTAATCTAGGGAGCCCCGAGAGATTCTCAGGAGTCCACAATTTTGGTCAAGAGGCGCCGTGAATCAGTATCAGAGACCCCCTGGGATCTAATCGGGAGAGGGGCCGGAAATTAACCTTGTGATTTCTCTGCTCTCCTTCCTCCCCTTGAATTTATCCTCAAGGCCCCACGAGAGTAAGTTCCAGGGAGTTCCAGTAGGTAGTCTCATGGTACCCCCAAATACTGGTTTTGGGGGACGTAAGTACTGATTTGCGGGAAAAGTGTTGTTTTCAGGGGTCCCAGATACTGGTTTCGGCATCGTGTCAAGTGCTAGGCCCCTTGATATCTCTGCTCGACCCAGGGGTCAGGGGGGTGGGTGATGGTCCTGGATGGCTTAACACTGGCATAGCAATACAAGCCCTGTACAAAGCCTATCAGACTTAAAGTCCAAGGAAGTACTCACCTCCCCAAGCCCCCGGGATCTCCAAACAATGGCTGGGGAGGAGAAAGTGAGCGGTTTCATCAGTAGGACCGTCCATGGAATAGGTTTTATATAACATCTGGGGAACACTCATATATCCTTTTTATTGAGCGTCCTTTTTCCTTTCCATTTCTTTTAGATTTTAGAATACAATCCAGAGATATCGCTTGAGATCCTAGGCTCAAAGAAGATTTTCGAAAATCATATTTTCGAAAATTTATATTTTCCCATTGCGTACCAAAAAGGACAAATTGAAACATGTCGATCAGGCACCATTACTGAAGGAAAGGCAAAAATTAATCTAATTTTAGCATCCATAATAGCAAATCGAACTGGGAATTTGGAACTTCCAGCTGGTTTTTAATCTATTAGATTAGTCCCAATAACTACCGTCCTAAATATTCTGAAATAAACAACTTCCAAATATTTTCGTAGGAAACCAGAGAAACAAGGAAAATGACAAACATTGTTGAGCATAATCCCAAAAAGAAAAATAGGTATGGAAGGCTTAAAATAACAATGCCAGAGTAATCCAACGCAATAGTTATATCAGGCGCCTATTGTTTTGGTAATTTGCTCATTTACAACATAGCAAGGGTAAGAAAGTAACTGTGGTGAATTCATCAGGATCCTTCCCCGGAACAGACGTTATATGACGTCCGGAACACACCACCATCCACCATATCCCATGTATTTTTATAAATTTTTTCCATTTCTTTGGAAAATTTCTGATTAACCTTCGCCCGGGTGGGGGTCTTTTAGACCCCCTCGGGTTTTTCCGAAGTGACCAAAAAACGGCGGCGCGCAGCGCCGCCAAACTTGGTCTAGCTGTTCCTTCATCATTTTTACATCTTTGCTGAAAATTTTGGCTCAAGGTCATATCAGGTCAGGTCACCAGGCCAGGTGAAGTGACCTCACCTCAAAAAATACTTAAGACCGCATAACTAAAAGAAGGGTTAATCGATCAAGTTGAAACTCATACCACATATCTTTATGCATGGGTGGCTATGGACATTCCCAAGAATATGCCCAATATTTAGTGACCTGTAGCTCCCTAGGCGTTTACCTGACACGAAAATGAATGCCACTGAAATGAAAGCGCATCTCAAGAGCCTTCGAATGGTGTTAGAAAAATGTTTCTAGCTATCATAGTTTCTGAGATATATGAGGTTTTCTTAGTACACCTCATATTAGCGATTTTGACCTATTTTGACCTCTGGTGACCTTGATATTGACCTGACAAGAAAAATGTATCATTTTCGAAGAGCTTTCGATTGCCGTTTTGCGCTTTTTTCTAGCTCTCTTAGTTTTTGAGATCGTGGGGGTCTTTTTAGCCCCCCCACCAGGGCGAAGGTGGCTCGTACCCGCCACCGGGGCAAGGGTTAAAGAGTTCATGAATTTGACAACCGGAAAAAATTGGTAATCATTTTCCGTAGAAGACCATTTCTTCGTACTCAAAACGACCGACCTTAATAATAATTATTGGGGCTTATCGACGCACCAACTGCCAGGGTCATATGGCGTCGCCAACTCTTTCCCTGTTGGAAGGGTTTCTCGGGAGCCAGCTTGCTCCTTGTTCAGGGAAGCCGCCGGGCCTTGAACCCGGGTCGGCTGCGTGGAAGCCAGCTACGCTGACCACTCCACTACCGCGCCCCCACGACCGACCTTCAATAACTTCATACATGATTACCAGAATGAATTGAGGTAAAGTCAGGATGAACATCATGCACGCAGCAACATTTGATTTCCCGAAATGTGCCACAATACTGTTATTATAGCCACGCTGTCATATAGGTATGGGCCAGCTTTAATATTTGGTGACCTAAATTTACCAAACCCTGGTCGGATCGAGAAAAATCAAACTATCAACAAAATAATAACAAACACTTGAGAAGGGATATAAAAATTTCCGTCGTGCAAATGTTATAATGCCAAAATATTATACGACATAGGAGATGGGCCCCGACTACTAAGGGGCCCCCGGCCTGGGGGCCCCCGACGGTAGTCGGACCCCCCTTGACCGAATCCTGGCTACGCCACTGCTCCTGGGCCCTGGCCAGGGTCACCCTGGTTACAGCGGTGGCAGATCTTATTCAATGTTTGATGGGCTCTCCTTACTCCTTAGTTTGATGCAATCCGTATTTCATACAAACAGTGTTATATCATGTATTAAAGGCTTTGTTCATCCACGGTGAAATTTCTGCCTGACTTACATGAATCAAACTTGTGAAGATACTTTTCAACGCCACTGCCGAAGCAGCAACAGGGGCTGAGAACTGGCACGCTTATCGCGCTCACTTTTGAAAACTGGTGGCCTCCATCAGATAAACAGGCGTATCAACAGGATGACTTGAAGCAGTACAGTGTTTTTCAATCACTGTACTGCGGCTTAGAAGACGAAGAAGCATTTGCAGAGACCAGTTTGTAAAAACCCGTTGAGGCTATTTGACGCGGAGGGAGGGGGAGGCGGTTTGTGTGGTGTAGTTGTCATCAGCTGTGTGACCGATCAAGGTTCCTGTCTTTGGGATTTCCGTGGACAATTGGTAATTTCATCTCATTGAATCCTCCCAGCAGGGGCAGAGTTGATAATACCAATGAAATCGGCTGCTGGCTAGCTATGAAAACAAAACATGATAAATGAAGGGAATTAGAAACCTATGAAAATTTAAATGCATCTTATACAATAGCTTCACCTTTTCCATCAAAACATCCTCCGCTGTAGAAGAGATTGCCTCAACCTGGATAAAGATGCGAACATTTGAACACACTTCCCTCCTCGACGACTATTTACTCCGGCTGGTTTCTGTTTGCAAAAGACAAGTGTTCACTTTCTTCAACAAGTTTGTCACTAAGTAGGGAGGGGACGTGGCTGCACAAGTGCAACAGGGCAATAAAGTATATATGCATTGCATGACGAGCTTCCGGACCCGTCAAGCAGCTGGCTGGCAGCTGTAATTACAGTGCCATGTGGAAGCTCCAGCTAAGCCTAATAGTTATCATCTTGTCACGGTTGTCGTGTTTTGGTGGCATATTTCACAAATCAAGTGACCGATCTTAATAATGTAAAGCAATTTTTGGTCATTATTAATTGCTGACGACTGGTTGGAAAATGAATATAGTTTCTTGACAGAAGCTTGTAGTTAGGTGCTAGCTGAAAAAAGTATAATCGTTAGGCTATATTCATAATCTATACATCTACTGCATAATGGATGATCGACAACGGGTCTAGAACCTCTTTTTGGGGGAGGGGTGGCGTTAGGGGTCTCTAGCCTCCCTGTCTTTACATCGAAACAGCCTCCGGCTATGCATTAGCAAAAGGTACTGTGATATTTCGGGGAGAGGGCTTGAGCCCCTTAGCCCCCTTTGTATCCACCATTGATTGAAACTGGATTGGCGAAACGCTTCCATTCATGTGAAAAAGGTGTGTGTAAAAAGTGAACCAGCGAGAGCAGTGCGACATCTGGGTTCGGGCGTTCCTGCCATGGACTGGACCGGTAACAAACACATGATGACACATCTTCTGAATGACCCTGCATTATACAAGCCTGCGGGTGTTACTGAAATTAGGAAAAAACCCTTTGAAGGGTAGTTTTAGCTTTTAATTGAATGTATTTCGCTAAAATATAAAATATTGCTTAAATTATCCACCAATTAAAAAACCAAGCGGTTTTAAGCCAACCATGCGGCCTTCAATTTGTGGCCCACAGGTGCTGAAACCTGTATCCATTAACCCTCGCCCCACCGGGGGCAATCGATGCCCCCTAAGGTTTTTTCGGGATAGCAGAAAAACGACGAGACGCAGAACTGCGTTTAAGGGCTCTATCTCTCACCCTATCATTTTCTCACCATCTCTGAAGTTTTCACCCCGGGTCATCCGAGGTCAGGTCACCAGGCGAGGTCAATCAAGGTCACCTCACTTTAACTTTTGAGCTTTATAAGAGTTACGTTTCTCCGTCGATCGATTTGAAACTTCCCACACTTCATGACCCCACCAGGGTCTAAAAGATGTATATCCGGGATTTTTCAATTTCGTGACCTGAGGTCAGGTCACGAGGCGACCCCTCTCGTAAAAAAGCATGGGAAAAGCTGTTTTATTATCTAAAAGTCACAAAAATGATTGCAAATGCTCAGACTGCTCAGAACAGAGTTCTTGGACACCCTTTCACAGATCCCAGGGGTCATATTTGTCCTTTGACTTCTCCGAAGTCATCCAAGTTCAGCAGGGTCAAAAGCAGTATTTTGACGATATATTTTGACCTAATTAAACTAGAGTGCCGAAACAGACACCATCGTGTATGTCTCGTCAAAGGCTTTCATTTTATATACAGCAAGGTCACTTTCTGACCTTTCGTGACCTCAGGTCATATGAGGCCACGAGGTGATCTCTGGAGGTAAAAAAAAACTGGCGGGAGGTCATTACGTTCCACATAGCAGAAACAGTTCTGGTATTTTCCTATCAAATGTACTTTACCAGATCTCAATATCTCTAATGGCATAAGGGTTATGCCAAGTTTTCTTAAGCACTGCATATTTTTTTATAAATTTTGTTCAAGTTGTTCCTTGGTAAGGCTGCTGGCGTCGGAGTCTCACTAAAGTCATCAAGGGACTTGTCACGGCGACCCCGACCCCACCACCCGAACGAGCAACTCCCTCAATGGAGGGTTAATTTAGAAGCCAAAGTTTAACGTCCCACAAAGCACAGGGACGGCCGCCCCGCTCAGGTCACCCTCTCACCAGTCAGTTGCCAGCCGACCTGTACTTCGGGTAAACTATTGAGCGCCGGAGCGTCTCAGGGTAACCGATCCCAAGCCTGGACATGCACTGCCACTGCATGCTTCTGAGCAGCGGGCCGGAGCCCAACGCTCTACCAACTGAGCTACCGGGGCACAATAGGCTATTTGAGTGAAAATAGCCTATTGTGACCTAACTTGACCTCTGGAGATCAAACCATTGACCTGAGCGCTTAAGCATGCGCAGTACTTTCTTACTGAATTCGCACGAGCCTTCTAATGCAGTTTCCAGATTTTCGCTAACCCCCCATATTTTCGAAGTTAGAGGGGGGCAATCGATGCCCCCGGTGGGGCGAAGGTGGCGCCGGACCCCGGTGGGGCGCGGGTTAAGGTAGCTGTGTTTCGGCGCCTGGAGCAGCGGAAATCGTGCCTGTTCCACTTCCAGTCATGAATATCTGAATAAGAAAAACCCATTTCATACACGGAAATATTATAATTGCCTAGGTTTCTTTTTACGGAATTTTATCCCGTCATGTAAAATTGAGCACACCTTTCCATGTGTAGTGGTGTTTGTCTGACAATTACTCCGCGAAAAATTGCATATATGATCTTTTTTTGCTTAAATGTTTAGCATTTCCTTTTCCAGTCATAGGCCAAGTAAAACTAGGTTGGAAAATATAACATCAATGAGCGTGAGGATGAATCGGTCTAAGTGAGGGTGAACTTTTGGTCCCCAAACCAGCTGGACAGGTCCACAGTATTTGGCATAATATTTATGTCAGCAAAGACTATTTTCCCATTGAATCACTCGGTTTCGTTAAGTTTAATTTAGCAAATTTGCGCACAGAACCAAAAAAAGTTCGAATTGAAGGTGAGACAAGATTCGACTCTGAACTGCTTTTAAAGGGAATGTGACACATTGGTCGATTAGGGGAACTCTTAGCCGAAAATCATGGAAGTGTCCATGATTTTTCTAAAAAATATACAATAAGCTCAATATTTTGATTTTCAAAATGCTACTCTAGGGAAAGAAATACATATTTGCCTGTGGATGATGTCATGATCTGGCAATCACTACCATATTCAATAGGCTTCAAGGGCTTTCATTGGCTGATACTCACTGTGACGTCAGCATGTATCGTCACGCCAACAGCTAACAACAGTGGCCTGCTGCTAAGGGCATATGTGGGATACATGTCAGGCAGTTTTTAGCTTTCCTCTACGTAAATTTTGAGTTTCAAGACAAATGACACCTACATGGAGTACCGGGTTTTCCGGCATGCTTTACAACTTGGCTATCTCAGTTAAAATCACGTTATAAAGGTGCCACATTCCCTTTAAGAGTTACGTTTAAGCTTGGCTCTGTATGATAAATTTATCGGTTTGACTTTAAAAAACCACAGGATTAAGTGGAACTAACTTCCAATAAATGCAGTGAAAAACTGCCACACGGTTTTAACATACCCAACAAGGCCATAACCAGATTTTATCCTAAATTAATGTGAGGCAAGCTTGAGTGGCGCCCAAATCTACTTTTGGGTTAATATCAGGTGGGCTACGTCTTACACTTTTGAGGTCAGATCAGGAGAAGTTGTAACCAAAATAAGGAGGTGCCACTGGTTGTAAAAAACACAAAACATTCAATATTTCATTGGTTACTCATACACCGAAGTCTCTTCGTTATATTGTGTGTTGAAATAATTGAACAAGTCGAATGGCTCACCTCATTCTGGGGTGTGTTTGTGTTTGGGTGTTATCCAAAATTCTTCTCTCAAATACACTGACAAGACATACTCCACCCGGAGGCGGGCAGCACCTCTCCTCGCTCTCTGGCACAGCACCTCTCCGACTGACTGCCCAGCAGTGGGTGTTTCAGCACGGCAGGTTCTCACCTTCGCCAGAGGCACCACCCGGGTCGGCGCCCCTGGCAGAGGGGGAGGGGGCTGTCGACAGAGGGTAACGTCGCGCTGTATCCTCCGCGGCTGGCTGGCCGGGCGTGCCGGCGCAAAAATAACCGTCAGCCTCCGTCGCTCCTCTCATCCTCTGCCTTCCTCTCAGACTCTGTCCTTTGCGTCTTCAGCTGGGCTGCAGTCTGCTGGCGGCCAGTCTACGGCAGGGAGTGTTAATCCAATTAGTGGACGATGTTCAAAATCAGTATGATTAGTATGATATCCAGCACTTTGAAGCGACACCAGGAACAGTTAGAATGAAAAAGGCTGTAAGTTGGCAAGGTGTTTCCTGTCTCCTCGAATCCTAGAAGTAAAATATACAAAGATTTTATATTAGGGCACAGCCCTTCATCAGAATCACATAGGTAATATCCCAAATTCTCAGTCATAGTCTAGCCAGATCTCGAAAAGAGCTGCAACCATTTTACTGTGCAAGATTTCCGAAGAACATCTCGGGCTCATCTGGGGTTTCTATATCCTCGGCGTACTTTTAAAGACATTTCATAAGCGGCGTCTCCAGAAAGTAAACCACCCTGCCAGATACCTCAACTTCATCTCTAAACATATCAAAACAGGTCCCTAATGTGTCCGTAGGTACTCTTCTCAGCACACCGTCGGTGTCGGTGCGAAGTGGCGGCGCCGGTTGAGTAACTTCTCTCCTTCCTGCTCTATTACTCATGGAAACGTCCCGCACAGGGGCGGCCACAAACCGGGGACATCTGGTATAGCGCTGCTCTAATAGGCTCTGCGATGTCAGCAGTTTTTTGCGATCAAAGCATGGATAGAGAGGGAGCCAAAGGGCTGGGGTAAGGAAAATAAAATGAATAATTAGATGGGCTTGAAATGAACACTTTATAACAGAGTTATAATGGCGTCACTTCTTTATACGCATACTGTATTTGCAGTCAGAGACTAGCAGATTTGATTTGAATGTTCTACATTCGTCCGGAGACCTGCTTGTCTAAGAAGCCAGCACTTTTTTTAATGACTCTCCATTTTAGGAGTACAACATCTGATGTGCCTAATGTTCATTATAAGGGTAGAGCTAAAGGTCAGAAAAACTGACTTTACCAACATCGTTGGAAAAACCTCCGAGAACGAGATTATCAAATAAAATGAGCATTAAACACAACCCAAAACATTTAAACTATATTGAACGAAACATGTTAGTCCATGGAAGCGTGACCAAATCACTTTATTCCTAAAATTCAACGTATGGCACAAAGTCGAGTCACTTATAGCTGCGGGAGACGCCATTAACTTGTTTGAAGCCTAGAGAGATTGTGGTCCCCTGAAGAGATGAGTCTCTTCTCCGGTCGCAACGAGGTGTCGACCCTAGAAACAGGCGCCTGGTCAGTGGGTGATCTCAAGGTGTCGGCTCTTCGTCTTATCCTATCACAGCGGTTGTTTACACAGCGAAAAGGTGGGAGAAAATGTTTTGAATGAGCTGCCACTTGCTGGAGTAAGTGCCACATCAATGGTTAGCGTTAGCAAGTACCTACACCACAACCTACTCTCCCCTACCATTTACTTCTCATCATGGACCTTGGCCTTAGGAGAGTCTATGCCAATATATGTACGTATTTATAGTTTTTGCAAGATTATTCGTCACTTTAAGAGTTTGCAAAGGCCGGCTTGCGGAAGATTATACAGATCCCGGAGACTCCAGCTGTAAAATCATTCATGAAGCATTTAAGAGCTATTGTAATTGGCGCACCGTCCTTAGTATAACCTGGAATACTCCCTCCTAACTCACTCCGAGTTATTTTTCATGGACAATTTGTTATGAGATTCTTTATTTCATTTATATTTTTCGCTTTAAATGTCTGTCTCACAATTTTATATGTGATGTTTTCATTTTCGGATCCAGGAGCAACTTTTTAAGGGGCCAAACTAACATATTTTGTGGGGGGGGGCTAAATCAAGACAAAATTGCGAAGACGTAGTATTTTACCAGAAAAGCGGTTAATTTGGGGGGAGCAAAAATTACTATTTTAGAATTTGGTTGAGGCGACGGCCCCTTTGCACCACCAACCATATTAACCTTGGATTAACCAGTGGATTTTTAGAACTCGGAATCCTCTAATGGCCTCAATTTTTATATGCTTGTAAAGAAGTTGAAGAGTTGGTGGATTTCACTGCTCTCTCATTGCGCAGTAAGAACCTTGGTTGATGAATATATGTTAAATATGTAGGAGCTCTCTGATATGTATCTTCAAGGTCAATGGACAGTTTCATCAACGCTGGAGGAACCGACTTTGGTTTGGCCTTGACATGACTATATGCGAAATTTTTGCATGGCCCTAGCCCTCTAAAATAACGACCGATAAGAAAAACTGACGGTATGTTTTATTGTGCGTTGATGCCTGAAACAAGGACGTGGTGTAAAACCGCGCAAAACCATCTTCAAATAAGGCGGTAGGTCTGGTGATCTTGTAGAAAGAGGATGTCATAATAAGCTAAATGAGTGTGTTTCCATCCTATGTTTTATTCTCGATTAATCAGATGCATCTTATTTCCATACAATTAGGTACGATGTTTGGATCCCAGCTCGGTAAAGGGACAACAAACTATACCTAGCTCAGATGTACGAACAGTGAGAGACCTCTCGGTAACAAGAGATGGGGGATATTTTGGTCACGGCCCGTTGTTAGCGACGAGTATAATGACAAACTGGCATGGTGCCGAGGGCGAGTGGTTGTCTTCCCATTAAAGCATTCCAACCGACCCAGAGAAGCCGCCGTCCTGATTTGTACTTGTATCACCAGTGTAGGAAACGCAGATAGGTTCATAACTTATATACATCCTGTCGGGTTGAGGATTCACTGTCCTCTCCAGAATGTTCCCTTACATAGGCGGATCTAGGTAGTGGATGGGGGTGCTTGCCCTCACCTCCCCCTCAACCGATCAATATTTAGCGCCAGCTCGAGTGGCCACACGTTCTCTGAAAAATCGACGGCGCTCCCTGAAATATAGATTTCCATGCCCTTTCTCTAGGATCGGAGTATCGGCGCCTCTGCGACAAAATTTAGCGCCCACCTGATAATTTTTTCCACCCAGGCGCGGCACTCCCTGGTCCGGATGGCGCCCCCGACCATGAAACCCCCATCGAGAGCTCTGGATCCACTCATGTTCCCTTACACATCATACCATTTAATTGCACAAAGGAATGTACTCAGCAGAAAACCTCGAAACTCTGAATCCCTGAACGCTGGGAGTGCTTCCGAACACCGGCCTCGCTAGTGCCGTGTGGCGTAGAGTGCCGTTTCAATGTGAAGCGCTGCTGCCGACGTGTGGAAGATAGTTTGGTTTCAATAGGAAGCGCAAGAAAAGTGCAGCCTGGCTTGACGTGAGCCAAGAGTTTTTGTGTACGAGTTTAGTCGGTGCGTTCAGCTGTAAATATAGCTCAGAAAGAGAGAACAACAAGGTTGTCCGCCCTCCAGTCTCTCCCTCGCCGACGTACAAATCGCAACGGTCGAGGAAGCTGTAATCTAGACCACCAGGTGAGCAGCCACTGTTGTTACGTGCTGGAAACCCGCGACAGAGAGGCTAAAGACTGAACCGCCCATGTACTCTTCTGAACTGTTTTTGAACTCACACCGACAGCATTATTTAGTTATTTTCAAACCGATAAAATACTGACATTAGAACTGTCAGCTCACGGCAACGACAGGCCTGACAACTACACATCTGATTTGCACCCTAAATTTAAGCAGGCACGCTACAAAAATATGACCTTTGTACGCTGAACCAGCGCAGGTTTTCTAGATGGAGAACGCGCCTTAACCCTCGCCCCACCGGGGGGCCATCGATGGCCCCCCTAAGGTTTTTCCGGGATAACAGAAAAACGACGAGGCGCAGCACCGCGGTTGAGGGCTCTACCTCTCACTGCATCATTTTCCCATCATCTCTGAAATTTTTTACCCCGGGTCACCCAAGGTCAGGTCACCAGACGAGGTCAACCAAGGTCACCTCACTTCACCTTTAGAGCTCTGTAAGAGCTACATTTCAAAGTCGATCGATTTGAAACTTCCTACACTTCATGACCCCTCCAGGGTCTACAAGGTGTATATCCGGGATTTTTCGATTTCGTGCCCTGAGGTCAGGTCACGAGGCGACCTCTCCCATTGGAAAAGCATGGGGAAAAGCTATTTCATGATATAAAAGCCACAAAAATGATTGCAAATACTCAGACTGCTCAGAACAACGTTTTTGGACACCCTTTCACGGATCCCAGGGGTCATATTTGCCCTTTAACTTTTCCAAGGTCATCCAAGGTCACCAGAGGTCAAAAACAGTATTTTGACAATAACTTTTGACCTAATTAAGCTAGAGCAGTGAAACAAACACCATCGTGTTTGTCTTGTCACTGGCTTTCATTTGATATACAGCAAGGTCACTTTCTGACCTTTCGTGACCTCAGGTCATATTAGGTCAATAGGTGACCTCTGGCGGTCAAACCACTGCCGGGAGGTCTTTACGTTCCACATAGCGGAAAAAGTACTGGCAATTTGCTATCAAATGTACTTTACCAGGCCTCAATAGCTCTAATGACATAAGAGTTATGCCCAGTTTGCTTAATCATTGCATATTTGAGTGAAAATAGCCGATCTTGACCTAATTTGACCTCTGGAGGTCAAACCATTGACCTGAGCACTAAAACATGCGAAGTAATTTCTTACTGAATTCACGCGAGCTTTCTATTGCACTTTGCAGATTTGCGCTAACGCCCATATTTTCGGAGTTAGAGGGGGGCATCGATGGCCCCCCGGTGGGGCGAAGGTGGCGCCGGACCCCCGGTGGGGCGCGGGTTAAGACAAACCACGATCCGTCTTTCCTTTCGGTTGGGGACCGCATAGTTTGTCGACCTGTTGAACGTGGCCTTCCATAGCTCAGAGCCCTTGCCTGTTGAATAAGAGAGATGCCTGCTTGAGGGCCACCTCATTGGCTGGGGCCTGAGGCCATACGCGTTAGATTTAGGGGCTAGAGGCATTTCCCCACTTCCCATAAAAATTCAGATTTTAGAGAAAAATTAGGGATAAATCGTAATGCAAGTTTGTAGCCACCCAGTGCAAAAGGCAGCAAGAAGCCCAAATATGTTTTGATCCGGAGGGAAGTTTCTTCCTAGATTGACTGGGATGGATATTGTGGTTGGAGATTGATTGGGCCCATCACGTTTTTGGTGGTGGTGACGCTTATGCCTGGGCCCACCTGGCTTCCCAGCTGGGAACTCGGACGGATGAAGCATTATCCAACTAGTGACTGTAAGTCTCTTATACGTAGGATGATACACTTGCACACCTATAGGTTTTCTTTAACTTTCCAACTCATGTTTTTGTCGTATTGAGCTATTTTCTGTGCTCTATTCTGTAGGTGTCCTCGATCACTATAATACATGAGCTCAGGACCTTCTTTTCTCGCGTTGACCTTCACTTATGCTTCTTTGGAACGACAAACAACAGATGAAAAGTGGATCTGCGCGGCTTCGAGCTTTGTTTTGACTACAGAAGAGGAACCCGTTGTCTCCAAGACTGCGTCTGGGGAACCCTAACCATCAGTTTAATAAAAACATATAAATATAGCATAAATTTTTGATTCTGTAAACATCTGCAGATGAAACAAATGCAGGCTAATCGGGTCTGTGCTTGCACCAGAAATCAGTCACGAAATACCATTATTTCATTGTGACCAGCCGTAGCTACTGTTTTGAGACCTGGGTGTGCGCCCGTTCATTCCAGCCACCAGAAAAACCGCCACCCTGGCTCCGCCGTTGCAGTTGAGCTTGGCTTGGACAGTGCACCAAACACTGGGTGTGTCAACATTGGAGGTAAGGTCTCCCGCGGTACCAAATTCAGAGACATGGCATAATAGTGGGGAAATTGTATACTAACAGAACATATGCTCTGACCTTATGACGCATGCTTCGATTGGTTTTAGCGAAAAGTTAGGTGCAGCGAGATGATTTCAGTACGCTTTATTTGTATTTTCTTACAACCGAGGGAGGGAAATCCGTTGAAAGAAATTTTATGGAAATGCATTCACCTTACCAGTCCAGGAAGGAGTGAGCTGTTACGGCTCGAGTGAAAGAGTGGTATTTGTTTTAGCATGAGTATTTCCCATTAGTAGGAGTGCATCGGTCCTAAGTTTTTGTCCTGAAATTACAGCTCAGGATACCACACTGCTGTTTTATGGCAAGTACAGTGTAATACATATAGAGGATAGAAGGTATTCTAACTTACCAACATTGTTTTACGTATAATTATGTGGTAGGAGTTTCAATCCGATAGATACACCCATTTCTTACTTATGCCACCTTAAAAAATTTTTGGAGGTGAGGTCACTTGACCTGTACTGGTGGCCTGACCTGAGATGATCCAACCTTAAAATTTGGGGGAAAGTTGCTGAATCGATCAAGAAGAAGGTGTGCCAAAAGGCATTTACAGCGATGAGGTTAAAAGGCAAGTACGGCGGCGCTTTGCTTCACTGTTTTTTCGTGCCGCCGGAATATCCCGAGGGGGAGTTCACCCCCCACCAGGATGAGGGTTAAGCGGGAGATTTTTACCAACCTGAAGTCCTCTAAAATTTGAATTTCTTCATTACTAGTACATCAGTAGGAGTCAACGATAACGCTGAGAGAGGGATAATAAGTTAACAATTTAACACAAACATATTTGCTTAAATTCTAAATGCAATTAAAAAATTCCAATGATCTCTATTGTTTTCAACAGGCCTTGTTCAATGCAAGTGGTGGCTCATTTCAGACACAACATTGAGTGCTCGCACACATCACAACAGCCTCTTGGTTTCAGTCCGAGATGCTATCCTTCGCATGGATCGCCGTTGTGTTCGTCTCCACATACAGCCCCCGTACAGAAGCTGAGCTGGTAGACCTGTCCTACGTCTTCGACAACACCACCCACTACTGGCTAGCCTCAGACGCCTTCAACCTCACAGTCGACTTCAAAGGCCCCAAGAACGACTACTGGTACGAGATCAACAGCTTCAGCACAGCTGAGCATGGCGGCACACACATGGACGCGCCGTGCCACTTCTTCTTCGGCAGCTGGACCGTAGACCAGATCCCTCCTGAGAGGCTGGTGGGCCATGCCGCTGTGGTGGACATCTCCCATCGAGCAGCTGAAGACCCGGACGCCCTGCTGCTGCCGGACGACATACTGCGCTGGAGGGCGCGACACGGGCCGTTCACCTTCCCGACCGTCGTACTTGTCCGCACCGGCTTCGCCAGCCGCTGGGGAGACCGGGACGCCTACTTCGGCTCCAGGCCTGAGCAGCCCGAGGTGCATCACTACCCCGGCGTTGGCGAGCAGGCGGCGCTGGCGCTGGCTGCCGATCCGGCCGTGGTCGGCGTCGGCATCGACACATCCTCCGTCGATGCCGGGGTCGATCTGCTGTTCCCAACTCACCGGATATTGGGAGCCAACAACATCTACAACCTGGAGAACCTGGCCGACATGAGCCGGCTGCCGGCTGCCGGAGCCAGAATAATGGCTCTCCCGATGAAGATCGGCGGAGGGAGTGGAGGCCCCTGCCGCGTACTGGTCGAAATACCCGATACGCCGACCCAGAAGGATGCTCGTCGGGGTTCAGACGAACTGTAGAGAATTGAAGGAGTCCAAGTGAGAGGATATATATCATAGGGAGTCTGTATACTCTAAATGACCTGATGTGTGATAACAGGGAATGGTGGCACTGAGCTCCATCTCAGGCGAGCAAGCTGGTTTTAGGGTTGTCAGAGGTGGTGCTAGAAATGATTCATCCCTCTTCTTTTCCTGGTAATCAGTCTAAATATTCTTATTTGAGATATCAAATTCCCAAGATCCTATTGGCGGAATTTTGAACGAGAGTTATACGAGCTTGCGTATTAGTTAGAGCATTGCTAACATAAATCAGGGGACGAATCAGGCAGGGTTACAACTACTGCAATGATAATAGTACAGCAGCTCCCCAAAGCCTAGTTAAGGGACCGGTAGCCTGGAGAGCGGATGGATGCCCTGTTCTGAAATCTTGAGGAGGCGCCTCGGTGAGAGTTTAGTCCCACTTCAGTAAAATCGGAGCCCGCCGTTTTTATCAGCTAGCTCTCCCCTCTCGAAAGAGAACTGCAATGAGACCCCATTTGTAAAATGGAAGGGTCACTTTGGGATATCAACTCACATCTTCCTTTCAGGGACTATTTAAATTTACCCTGTGTCATCGCTGGCAGTGGGGAGTTTCTTATTCAGAAAACCATCAGAAATGGCAAACCTCTACACAACGTATTTACTTACTCGGGGTATAGCACTGCGTTACGCCTCTGCATCTCACTTCAATCATAATGCATCTTACTTCCCTAGGATAAAACCTGAGTTAATTATCGTCAATAACTTAATAACCTATTGATACTGTTTTGAATGGTTAACGAATAAACGTTTAGAAGGATCGTTTTCAGCTCAGCTGTGAGCTGCGACCCCGCAGGAGCACCGATGTTGCCGGCTTCTGACGCCATCTATATCACTACGGTAAGACAGCTGGCGTTCCCTGCCCCCTCGAATCCCGCCGGTTCCAGCAGACCAAAGTCTTACCTACGACGGCGTCGCCTATCTACAGCGGGTCAGCTGGGCGTTTTATTGCCTGGCTTCAGATAGAAAGGGCACGGATTATCGTTAGTTCAGATCCAATGGCGTGAAACCGTTTTTCTTTTCCCATCTGGCCCGATGTAGAGGGTCCTTAACACGCGCATTGACGGGGGTCTGAGCCACCTTCGCATTGACGGGGGGGCGGATACCCGCCCCCCTAAGATCTCGAGAACCACGGTAGGTAGCGAAAAACGGTAAACGGCGTTGGGCTGCCCATCCACTTCTCCATCGAAAACATTTGAACCATTTTTTTTGTCAGGTCACATTTAAGGTCACGAGAGGTCAAAACATGCCCGTCATAGGGATAACATGTAAAATTCAGTTTTTCGGGGATTACATCTGAACAAGTAGAGATAGAGCAAAACGACTTAAACTATATGAATCCTCTTAGCAAGCCGAATCGAATGATATATAATTTGACCTTGCTAGGTCAAAACAAGGATTTGACCTGACCTGAGGTCAGGTCAGGGTCAACTTATATAAAATGCATATCATTAGAACCGCAAAGCCCAGGCGAGTCTAATGCAGCTAAAATAAATGCTCTATCACCATCCGTTACTGAGTTATTCCGTAAAAACCATTTTTCCCATGTATTTCCAATGGAGAGGTCATGCCTCGTACCTGACCTTAGGTCATCGATATCAAAAATACCGGAACATATGTTAGAGAACTCGGTGGGACCATTATGGGATATGAGTTTCAATTGGATAAGTTCACCCTGCTCCGACTTATGCTATCTTAAACTTTTTTTGAGGTCGGGCCACTTGACCTGCACTGGTGACCTGACCTGAGATGACCTAACCTTAAAATTTTCACAGAAGTTGTAAAAATGATGAGGGAAAAGGTATACCGAGTACGGCGGCGCTACGCGCCGCCGTTTTTCTGCTATCTCCGAAAAACCCGAGGGGGGCGGGTACCCGCCCCCGTCAATGCGCGTGTTAAACACCCACGCTAATCTAATACTACCTATAAATAGGCAAGTGTGCCCGCACGGAGTGGCCCTAATAAAATAGAAAATAAAATGTAAAAAGCCGTAGTCGTTTTGTCGCCATTTGAGAGATGTGAAAAATTTTGGAAAGAAGAACGAAATAGACTAGAACCCGATCAAAAATGCGCTATAATATTTTAACTACCACACTACTAATACGTATCACGATGTGTATGCTTATGCTGTCAATGATAGTGCCACCAGGAAATTGGAGCGTGTTAACTTGCATGACGGCATGTTATTTGTTTTATGCAATGATATTTCATGAAGACACGAAGTGTTTTTTTTTCATATACCCCCAGAAATGCACTGAACATAAGACTCTACGTTTGTCTTCTGTAAAGTAAATTTCTTATAGCTCGTATAGCCTGTATAGCTCGTACAACGCAACCTGCACCCTAAATCTGAGCCACCGGAAAAATTATACAGTGCTCTTTTAAACTGGTTGTAATCTGACAGTCTAGCAATGGTTCCCTTTTTCTGGCTTCTTTTTTCCTTGGTGTTTCTGACGCTCTAAGCGTAAGGTAATTTGCATATCGCTTCGAAGCCGGGTATGATAATAAGCTATTTTATTTTTCTGGCCGCCTTGCATGCATCGTCGTCTTATGGATGAAGGTCAGCAAACAATAATAGTGTCATTGGAAACTGAATACTTGAATATATCGACAATACTTCGACACTGCACTGAGGTCAACACTCGAAATATTCAACACAAGCGAAAGCCGATCAAAAGCAAAAGCATAAACAGTCTTTTGCCACACATGACGTGCAATAGATATACGAGACCCATCTTAGAACTAACACCTTAGTCTCAACCCTCGCCCCACCGGGGGCCATCGATGGCCCTTGTAAGGTTTTTTTCGGGATAGCAGAAAAACGAGACGCAGCACCGCGGTTGAGAGCTCTATTTCTTACTCCATCATTTTTCCACCATCCTTTAAATTTTGTATCCCGGGTCACACAAGGTCAGGTCACCAGGCGAGGTCAACCAATGTCACCTCACTTCAAATTTTGAGCTCTATGAGGGCTACATTTCTTAGTCGATCGATTTGAAACTTCCACACTGTAGGACCCTTCCAGGGTCTAAAAGATGTATATCCGGGATTTTTCGATTTTTTGACCTGAGGTCAGGTCACGAGGTGACCCCCTCCCATTGAAAAAGAATGGGAAAAGCTGTCTTAAGATCTAAAAGTCACAAAAAACTATTTCAAGTGGTCAGCTTGCTCAGAAAAGCGTTCTGGGACACTCTTTCACGGATCCCAGGGATCCTATTTGCCTTTGACCTCTCCGAGGTCAGCCAGGGTCACTAGGGATCAAAAACAATATTTTGAAAATAACTTTTGACCTAATTAAGCTAGAGCACTGAATCAAACATTATCGTGTATGGCTCGTCACTGGCTTTCATTAAATGTACAGTAGGGTCACTTTCTGACCTTTTGTGACCTCAGGTCACATTAGGTCACCAAGTAACCTCTGGAGGTCAAACCACTGGCAGGAGGTCATAATGGTCTGCATAGCAGAAAAAGGTGTGGCGTTTTCCTGTCAAATGTTTTTACCAGATCTCAATAGCTCTAATCGCATAAGAGTTATGCCCAGTTTTCTTAAGCATTGTTTATTTCAGTGAAAATAGCCTATCGTGACCAAACTTGACCTCCGGAGGTCAAACCAATGAAATGAGCGCTTAAACATGCCAAGTAGTTTCTTAATGTATTCACGCGAGAGTTCTAATGCACTGTCCAGACTTGCGCTAACCACCATATTTTCGGAGTTAGAGGGGAGCCATCGATGGCAACGGACCCCCGGTGGGTCACGGGTTAAGCGTATCCTTTTTCAAAGCTGAAATGTATCACTGGTGAGTAGGTTTAATTAATCGAGGACACCAGCTATTGAAAACGAGGGCGGCTCGTTGGGGAGGGGAGGGCCGATCTTGATGGCGGGAGAAAGAGCGAGGAGAAGCGAGGGCGGAGGAGAAGCGAGGTCGGAGGAAGAGCGAGGAGGAGCGAGGGCGGAGGAAGAGCGAGGAGGAGCGAGGGTGGAGGAAGAGCGAGGGCGGAGGAAGAGCGAGGAGGAGCGAGGGCAGAGGAAGAGGAGTGAAATTTCCGAGGGCTGCTCACCGCTCGGTAGGAAGTAGGGAGCAAAGAGCATTCTGTATTCTGTATTGGTAAAAAGCATCAACAGGCATTGCCCAATTACTGATGCAGTCATGTGATTTAAAACAGTAAAGTCAGATAACAAATACATTCAGCAATGGAAGCATTCCACGAACATCCATAACGCTCAACATTTGCACAAATGCCTATCCTGAGAAAGTTCCCAAGGTTGCCGTGAATTTGATAGCATTAGTTTTAAATTTGTAGCCCGAGTCTGCGAAGAAATCAACATTACGAAATGCGTTGAAGAAACTGTTACATGTGACGGCCACGCGGATGAAGAGGCTGCGCTGCACAGTACCAACACGCGCAAATCGAACTGCCCACAAAGAGGGAGAACGCGACGTTCGACGGGGCACAGACAAACCGAACTCGGAAACCAGATCAGAACAATCCAACTTTCCGTGATGAAGATTAAACAAAAACAAGAGGTCATGCTGAGCAAAACGAGACTTAATACTACACACTTTGTAGTGAGTCAAAAGAGATGGATAGTCAAGCCTGGCTGACAGACGGTCCGAAAATGAGGCCAACCAGATGAGAAGTTTATGCTGCACCCTTTCTAGGCGCTTCAGGTGGGATGCAGCAGACCCTGCCCATACAACGCAACCATACTCCAGGACGGATCTTACATGGGCATAATAAGCACAAAGAGTAGAAGTGTGCTTGAGTCTGACTCGGCAGCACTGGCGCGAGGTCTGAAAACTTCGTATGAGGAGGTCAAGCATTCTATTGGCCTTGGCCACGGTGTGGTCTATGTGTGGAGCGAAAGTCAGCTTACTGTCGAGTATAACACCGAGATCCCTAGTCTCTGTACGGCGCTCCAGCGGCGTACCATCCAGTACATAGGTGGCAAGGATCAGAGATTTCTGGAGATAAAATGATATAACGCTACATTTATCTGGATTCAATTTTAACCGCCAAATTTTAAACCATTCTACTAAATTGTTGATGTCAGCCTGAAGGGCATCACTGTCTGTTTTTGTCGAAATTCTGTGGTACAACCTAAGATCGTCGGCGAAGCTTATACAGTTGGTTCGAATGATGAGGGGGATGTCTGCTGTGTAGCGAGATAAACAAGAGCGGGTCACACACACTGCCCTCAGGCACCCCGGACCTTACAGCGCACCATTCGGAAGATTGGCCCTCTAGTATAACTCGTTGGCGACGACCAGTCAGGTAGGATTCAATCCAGGAGTGCGCGCGACCAGTAATTTTGAAATATTTTAGTTTGTGAAGAAGAAGCGTGTGGTTTACACTCGTAAAAGCCGAAGAATAATCAATGCAGACAGAGTCAGTCTGCACGCCCTCCTGGATCGAATCCCAGCTGTGTTTTAGAAAGTTGGCAAGATTTGAGACGCATGAACGATTTGGGAGAAATCCATGTTGACTGCTGGGAATAGATGGTAGACAATGGGCCAAAAGAGAGTCACAGACTACCTTTTCTAAAATTTTCGAACAAAGAGGAAGAAGTGAAATATCGCGGTAGGTGCCTGGGTTCTTTTTGTCTCCTTTTTGTGAATGGGAATGACATTTGCATCCTTCCAAATATGTGGGAAAACACCTTGAGCGACTGAAAATTTGCAAATGATTTCGAGAGGCACTGCCAATTCGGCAGCACACTCATGCAAAATTCTGGCGCTCAGATTGTCGGTCCCGCACGCTTTGTGCTTTCCAATGCTAGATAGCAGGGCCTGAACTTTGCCTGGGGGAACTGTAAACTCTTGAAGAATGGAACAGTGAAAGTCCGGGGCGTTTGGCAGCGTGTCAACGTTGGGATCCGAAAATTTGGAGGCGAAGGTTTCGTTGAAAATATGGAGGCGAAGGTTTCGTTGAAAATATTTGCGCATTTGGTGGGATCTGAAAATTGTTGACTGTTTGCAAATTATGACATTACATAATTTGACATTACATATATGACACAGTCCTGGGAGGAATGGCGTGCAGACGAGGTTACCGAGGCTACCACAGCACTCAGAAAAGGGGACATGACCAAGTTTCAGTGATACACCCGAGGGGACCGGGCTTTAATTAGAACAGGGACTAGACGCTGAAAACGCTGACGCATCTGACGTACTGTGGCCGGTGTAAAAAACTTGGCCTCTCAGATGGCGACTCAGCGGAGTCGAGGTGAAGCTGTGGTCTTCCTGTCTACACACGTGGGTACTGCATAATCGCAGTTCAGCAGAGGGATCATATCACTGCGACGTGACGGTATTACTTTGAGAACTCCCAAGCCGTTATATATTTATGAACCAGGACCTATACTATAAGCCTTTTTGAACTTTTTGGTCTGTATTCATTCTATACTTTGGCCAACAAATCTGTATTCTCCGACAGGATTCTAGAATAAAAATTAGCCTGACAGTTTTTTTTTGATGTAGTAAGAGTCGCTGGCATTGCAAGTCCCTTTAACTGAAACCCTGCCTTAAATGAAGTATATTCGAGAGCATGACAGCAAAATCGGCCCCCCAAAATTAGACCCGAAAAGTCGAGAGCGCGTCTCTTTTTAAACTCACCACGAGTATTTGGCTATGATTTGTGAACCTATATGTTATCGATAGGCCAACTGCATCCTGACTAAAAAATACAGAATTTAAAATAATTTAGATTTTTGTTGTTATATCTGAAGCATCCTTCTTTCTAGGGGAATGCAATGTAAATGAAAGCAGCCTTAGTTACAAAATTCCATGTTTTAAGCCCTGTCAAAAACATACATCGGAGAAACAGGCCGAAGTCTTCCATAAACACTGAGTAAACATAAGTACGACGTGATAAGCCATTCAGATATAACCAGCATTGCCAAACAGATAGATCAACGTCATTGATTGCAGAAATGGGTAAACGCTAGAAATTTTTAAAGTGACATGACAAGATTGTAGAAAAGATTGTAGGATTTGGCCTTGGCCCAGTCTCCTGGCTCTGTCTGGTGTGCGTGACAGTCTTCTCTCCAAAGTGATACCCACATGATACATGCAGGATTGCGTCAGCCTTGGACAGGGCCCGTCTGGTGGTGTGTCGTAGGCGTGTTTTATCTAATACTGACGCCAATCAAAGCCATCAGACAGAGGGGTCGCAGCTAATGTAGTCTGGGGGGCAGTACTTATCTAACACGCGTAGTGGAGGGGTCCTCAGATGACCCCCACCTATATTTCCGAAGAACGCTTCCGAAGAACGCTAGTAACGTTCCACGGAGAAAAACGCTACTAAGCTAGGTTTGAGAGAACTGATGAGCGCGTGAATTAGTGAGGAAGGATAGACGAACTGTAGAGCTAGAAACGAAAGTCTAGCTCTGACCTATGATCTTCAAACCTGACTCATTACTAAAGTAAGCTTGAATAGCCATTGTTATGACTCAACGAGATGATGGACCACGTTATATGTCACAAGGTCTTCTTTCTTTCTTTATGGCTTTTTATTAGGCGTTCTGTGCATAGCACCTTTGCCCGCCTCTAAAGGAGTGCGTGAGATAATTTTAGAATTTTGTGTGAGGGCAAGCTACGTTAGTCTGTTAAAGCAAAGGGAGTTATTTCAAGTAATGGTTTGCAAGATGTTTTAGCTTGCGAATGGATTTGTCGTGGCAATGGCATAGCCATGCCAAGGGAGGTCTTTTAATAAGTTTATACCCGCAGAGTGCGAAGGTTATTTCTGTGGTTGAAGACCTTAAATTTAGAATTTGGAATTTAGAATTTAGAATTGTGTGTGTCAGCTACTGATGTCCGCTTGTCTACGTTACTCGAAATCCTCCGTTAAATCAATAATTTTCATATTTTAGAAAGTGCGCTAAACACCTGGCCAGGGTGCCGCGAATTTACCCTGCAACCCGGAGGTGAGGTTGCAGCTCCCCTCTCCGGCTGGGCAGCCGCCGCGCAGAGGAAAAGAAGTGTGAGAGGATAGTTAAATTGTTAGTAAGAGTATGAGTGTGGTAAGCATAGAGCCGCAGTGAAAGGTATCACTGCGGTGAAGAAATCTAACCTATTTAACCTAACCTGATTTCAAAGCTAGCCTAACATAACCTATCCTTAGCCTACGATGAACCATTTAAAAGTTAAACAACTATTGCTTAAATTTGCAGTGGATCATCTATGATTGGAAAATAGGCAAGTCCTACTTTGGGGGTGCACCATGCACCCTCCATCATATATACTGGGAGGGGTGCTTTATAGAAACTTCTCTAGCCCAGAGTCCTTTAGAAATGTAAAGACTTTTTCCAGTAGCTCAGGATGGTAAATATAACCACTGTAATCAATGACCTGGAAAATGCCCATATGACCTTGACCTGCGACCTCTGACTTTAAATTTTCCTCTCATTCGAAGTGTTCATGCTATGTATAGGGCTCTCCAATATCAGAACCGCATAGCGTCGCGCCCCGCAGATAAAGTAGTTCTGCCCATCTCCTGCTGCAGTCTCGGAAGTGGGGCTTGGGAGTACAGAAGCACTGGATTCGGCTTTTAACCCTCGCCCCACCGGGGGCCATCGATGGCCCCCTAAGGTTTTTCCGGGATAGCAGAAAAACGACGAGGCGCAGCACCGCGGTTGAGGGCTCTACCTCTCACTGCATCATTTTCCCATCATCCCTGAAATTTTTTACCCCGGGTCACCCAAGGTCAGGTCACCAGACGAGGTCAACCAAGGTCACCTCACTTCACCTTTAGAGCTCTGTAAGAGCTACATTTCAAAGTCGATCGATTTGAAACTTCCTACACTTCATGACCCCTCCAGGGTCTACAAGGTGTATATCCGGGATTTTTCGATTTCGTGCCCTGAGGTCAGGTCACGAGGCGACCTCTCCCATTGGAAAAGCATGGGGAAAAGCTATTTCATGATATAAAAGCCACAAAAATGATTGCAAATATTCAGACTGCTCAGAACAACGTTTTTGGACACCCTTTCACGGATCCCAGGGGTCATATTTGCCCTTTGACTTTTCCAAGGTCATCCAAGGTCACCAGAGGTCAAAAACAGTATTTTAACAATAACTTTTGACCTAATTAAGCTAGAGCGCTGAAACAAACACCATCGTGTTTGTCTTGTCACTGGCTTTCATTTGATATACGGCAAGGTCACTTTTTGACCTTTCGTGACCTCAGGTCATATTAGGTCACGAGGTGACCTCTGGCGGTCAAACCACTGGCGGGAGGTCTTTACGTTCCACATAGCAGAAAAAGTACTGGCAATTTGCTATCAAATGTACTTTACCAGGGCTCAATAGCTCTAATGACATAAGAGTTATGCCCAGTTTGCTTAATCATTGCATATTTGAGTGAAAATAGCCGATCTTGACCTAATTTGACCTCTGGAGGTCAAACCATTGACCTGAGCACTAAAACATGCGAGGTAATTTCTTACTGAATTCACGCGAGCTTTCTATTGCACTTTGCAGATTTGCGCTAACGCCCAAATTTTCGGAGTTAGAGGGGGCCATCGATGGCCCCCGGTGGGCGAAGGTGGCGCCGGACCCCGGTGGGGCGCGGGTTAATCCGGCCGGATCCGGATTCACCAGCATCAAACCTAAAGTCCAGCCGGATAATTCTACCGGATTTGGTCGGATTTTAACCCGCGCCCCACCGGGGGTCCGGCGCCACCTTCGCCCCACCGGGGGGCCATCGATGGCCCCCTCTAACTCCGAAAATATGGGCGTTAGCGCAAATCTGCAAAGTGCAATAGAAAGCTCGCGTGAATTCAGTAAGAAATTACTTCGCATGTTTTAGTGCTCAGGTCAATGGTTTGACCTCCAGAGGTCAAATTAGGTCAAGATCGGCTATTTTCACTCAAATATGCAATGATTAAGCAAACTGGGCATAACTCTTATGTCATTAGAGCTATTGAGGCCTGGTAAAGTACATTTGATAGCAAATTGCCAGTACTTTTTCCGCTATGTGGAACGTAAGGACCTCCCGCCAGTGGTTTGACCGCCAGAGGTCACCTCGTGACCTAATATGACCTGAGGTCACGAAAGGTCAAAAAGTGACCTTGCCGTATATCAAATGAAAGCCAGTGACAAGACAAACACGATGGTGTTTGTTTCACCGCTGTAGCTCAATTAGGTCAAAAGTTATTGTCAAAGTACTGTTTTTGACCTCTGGTGACCTTGGATGACCTTGGAAAAGTCAAAGGGCAAATATGACCCCTGGGATCCGTGAAAGGGTGTCCAAAAACGTTGTTCTGAGCAGTCTGAGTATTTGCAATCATTTTTGTGGCTTTTATATCATGAAATAGCTTTTCCCCATGCTTTTCCAATGGGAGAGGTCGCCTCGTGACCTGACCTCAGGGCACGAAATCGAAAAATCCCGGATATACAACTTGTAGACCCTGGAGGAGTCATGAAGTGTAGGAAGTTTCAAATCGATCGACTTTGAAATGTAGCTCTTACAGAGCTCTAAAGTTGAAGTGAGGTGACCTTGGTTGACCTCGTCTGGTGGCCTGACCTTGGGTGACCCGGGGTAAAAAAATTTCAGGGATGATGGGAAAATAATGCAGTGAGAGGTAGAGCCCCTCAACCGCGATGCTGCGCCTCGTCGTTTTTCTGCTATCCCGGAAAAACCTTAGGGGGGCCATCGATGGCCCCCGGTGGGGCGAGGGTTAAACCTTCATCTACATGCCATATTTGCTCTCAGTAAGGGGGGAATAAAAAAGTGCGCTGTACAAGTGCATTGTTTTCTCATTCTGGAGTCGTCTTGGGTATATGCAATCCTACATAAATACTTTTCAGTAGGAACACTTACTACACTGACTTTGCTACCCGATCCACCATAATATGGGGAGCATTTGATGTTTTTAAGAGCGCATCAGTGTAAAAATAAAAGTTACGTGGAAACTGTCACGATATATTCTCTCTGTGCTGAAAGATTCTTTTCTAAATACGGGGTTTGTTACATCAACCATAACGCATATAAATTTTTGGGAATTCGATTAATAAAACCGTCTCCAAAATGATATTACACGAAAGTAAAACTTTTTCGAGGGGAGCTTTGGATTTTATGTTGTTGACCGTTGGCACGTGCAACACTTAAAAAGGACGGCACAACTGGAGTTCCTCTGATAATATGTTAGGTGATACCAGGGCTTTTGTTCTCTCGATCACTTTTTTCCCAATATGGTTTACATGTAGGTACTTCATAAAATTCAGTAGGCGACCAGGCAACCCCACTCAAAGGCTCTTATACGAATTACTATGCTAGATCCATCTTTTAATATCATATTGTACATGTATTATTCATCGCATCGTCAAAAAACAATTTGTGTAAGATAAATAGGTTAACCCTCGCCCCACCGGGGGGCCATCGATAGCCCCCCTAAGGTTTTTCCGGGATAGCAGAAAAACGACGAGGCGCAGCACCGCGGTTGAGGAGTCTACCTCTCACTGCATCATTTTCCCATCATCCCTGAAATTTTTTACCCCGGGTCCCCCAAGGTCAGGTCACCAGACGAGGTCAACCAAGGTCACATCACTTCACCTTTAGAGCTCTGTAAGAGCTACATTTCAAAGTCGATTGATTTGAAACTTCCTACACTTCATGACCCCTCCAGGGTCGACAAGGTGTATATCCGGGATTTTTCTATTTCGTGCCCTGAGGTCAGGTCACGAGGCGACCTCTCCCATTGGAAAAGCATGGGGAAAAGCTATTTTATGATATAAAAGCCACAAAAATGATTGCAAATACTCAGACTGCTCAGAACAACGTTTTTGGACACCCTTTCACGGATCCCAGGGGTCATATTTGCCCTTTGACTTTTCCAAGGTCATCCAAGGTCACCAGAGGTCAAAAACAGTATTTTGACAATAACTTTTGACCTAATTGAGCTAGAGCGGTGAAACAAACACCATCGTGTTTGTCTTGTCACGGGTTTTTATCTGATATACGGCAAGGTCACTTTTTGACCTTTCGTGACCTCAGGTCATATTAGGTCACGAGGTGACCTCTGGCGGTGAAACCACTGGTGGGAGGTCTTTACGTTCCACATAGCGGAAAAAGTACTGGCAATTTGCTATCAAATGTACTTTACCAGGCCTCAATAGCTCTAATGACATAAGAGTTATGCCCAGTTTGCTTAATCATTGCATATTTGAGTGAAAATAGCCGATCTTGACCTAATTTGACCTCTGGAGGTCAAACCATTGACCTGAGCACTAAAACATGCGAAGTAATTTCTTACTGAATTCACGCGAGCTTTCTATTGCACTTTGCAGATTTGCGCTAACGCCCATATTTTCGGAGTTAGAGGGGGCCATCGATGGCCCCCGGTGGGGCGAAGGTGGCGCCGGACCCCCGGTGGGGCGCGGGTTAATCCGATCGCATTACAGCCAATTTCTGGCCGGGGTTCGAATCCCCCAAAGTGGCAACTCTGTCGGATCGCATCCTGCCGGGACCGGAATCCAGTGCACCTCCACTTTGGAGGTATTATAATTTGAAAATTCTTGACCGATTCATGAGATTTCAAGTGGGGACGTGCCCATCAGTCTTTCTTCATATGAGCAGAAATATATTTCTAGCACTGTGCCGGGTTTTTAGCCATGCCCACAAAACAGGTGCGGGGGTACCCGTTGCGCAAAAGACCGCGAAATGACGTCAGCGATGACCACGCCCGACGACTTCAAATGTCAGCAAGATACCACACATGTTAAAGGGTCATTATTGTAAAAATGGCCAGATCCTAGTTGGACTCAGTTTTGCCAGTTCAAGAACCAGCCCCTTCTTTCACATCGGTGACACCACAGCACGTGTACAGTCCACGCATGCGCGGGCTCACGTGCATGGTGGCGGCGTGCAGGCGAGGACTCGCGCGGACCGACACGGCTGCGGCCCGGCCGCGACACACCCTCCCCGCGCAAGGTGACCTATTTCTGTATGTTGGGGTGTTGTGTTTACCAAACACGCGCCACCGCGGGCCGAACCAGTATGCAGATGCAGTCCGAGCTCGGCGCAGATGCTGACGATACCTGCAGGCCTGGTCGCAGCGTCGAGGTCCAGCCCAGCTCCCAGGCAACACAACACCACTCTTTACACTCTGGTGAAGGTAAAAAAATCCAGCCTGGGCGTTGAAGGACGCGGGAGGGGGATACTTAGACATAAGTTAGACATAGCCCATAGGTTTTCTTGAGGTGGCTTAAGAAAAAGGTGGCAGGAAAAGGCAGCGGGTGGCGCGGCCGTATTTGGCGCTACAAGCACTGGCTCATTTGAAAACGTGTTTAAAAGCTTAAGGATAAAGGTATTTTACGTTAGGTTAGTGGACAAGAAAAAGTGACATTAGCCTCCAGAAAATCATATATTGGATATATTTGTGCAAATTATTTGTTCAAGAGTATGAAACTGGTCAAATAATCCTGCCGGGAAGGTAACAGGCTGTACGATTCTACCATCCCAGAATTTTCCGTTCCAATGGCGCCAGTGCAGCCACACCAGCGTCGTAGTTTTCCTGTGATTTTTGTGCTGGAAATGTAAAGCAACATGTTTTGGAGTACCTAAATGCTCTTCAAATTTGTGTGTTTATATTTACCTCGTTACATGTGGTCTCAGAAATAGTGTTTCTGTTGGGCAGGTGTAAGAGGACCTGGGACGGACGGGTCCAGGGGTTATCGCATTCCATCTGATTATTTTTTCTTTATTTTTTTCTAAATTTCTGAATATTTTCCGAAATTGATTTTTTGCAAGAAAAAAGACTCTTCCAGGAAACAAAAGTTGTCAAGCACCCATCTGGCTTACATGCGGACATAGGAAGCATCACACGGAGGGTTTGCAGCCCTACACTCGGTGTTAATCGCCTCTCCCCAGGCTTCACCAATCACACTGAGGAAGGAACGTTGCACATTTAGTTATGAGCGGCCAAGTTAGGTTTATAGAGTGGCCAAAGAAACAAACTGTGGGCTACTTTTAGGAGCTGTGCGTCGAGTTGTGTGCCCCTGCAGCAGGACTTTGCCCGTAGTTCCAAAGTGCAAAGTTGATAAATGTGTTGCTCTGTGTAGTCAGCCACCAGAAGCCGCGGACTTTGAACTGATGTTGACAGAAGCGCAAAACGTGTCAAAGAAAACGGCAGCGCAATGGAAAGATGTCGTTCTTTTGTGTCTGGTTTTCTTGAAAGCAAAATAGATCTCATTTGCCTTTTACGACATTTAATTTTGGCTTCCCTCGAGTATGCTGAGATGAGATGCAGTTATAGTTTTTCTCGCTAATTGTACTTAACTAAGAGACAGCTACAATGTCCCTGATATTATCCAGCAATTCTATAACACATACAAAAATATAGCATCATTATTTATAATTAATTACAGAGCAGCAGCGCCCACGAAGCCTCTATCCACACCTGGATAAAATTTCGCATAAATAAAAATATATGGCCAGACCGTCACGCTAACAAAAAGCTGATATATCCAAAAGGGTGCAACAAACCTCCACGGAGTCTTCACCATATCATAGTCTGACCAACTCAAATTACTGGCTGAACACATCAGGGATGGGTGGGGTTTCGGCGAAGCTCGTGGCACGTGCAAAAGCAGGAGCATATCCAATCATCAAATTTCCGTCACTTATTACGTCATAACTCGGTCTGTGCTGACCTGAACACTCCCACACTTGGTATACAGGCAGCAACAATGATGTGAGTTACGAAGTGACGGTTGATTTTACCCTGAGTCAAAACGATCGTTCACAGAGGCACGAGGAAAGCACGAGCAGACATCGCACCCACGCTTTAAATCAAGAACTATAAATCCGATATGATAGTTACAACATATATCTCGGCCGATCTAAAAATAAGAAAGCATTGGTTACATTTGAGATTCTACGTCACGTGCGCACGTGCACACCCCTATTCGCTATCTCAGAAACTACTGAATTGATAATAATGAAATTAGGTATGCATATTTTCGCCAGAAAAATAACTTGTCTGCACCAATCAGCACGAGAGCCATGCCTCACGTGCGCACGTGTACGCCTCTTGAATAATGAAACTATGACACTCGTGGAAAATTCGAGTATGTGCCACGATATCCCAAGCAGAGGCTGTGGCGAGAATTTTGCATTGAACTGTTCTCATGAATGTTTGCTATCAGGTGGATACCAAATCGCGTGGACACGCACATTCAGCATTATCGGGATAGCTCCTCCGGGGTGTGGGATATTATCCTAAATACACTTTTTTGCGCATCGCTCGATAACTATTGAGTATCGTGAAGGAAAATTTGTCGGTAAGTGTATTTCTGTAAAAAAAGAAGGAACTAATCATGATGTACCCTACACCTGCCAAACGCATTTGGGTTGTCGGCTATCATCAAAATCTTTTGCCTAGATATGACTTCGGGCAGCTTCACCATAACTCTCGTCGGTTCTTACAGTTTTTTTAGTCGTGTTTTGCCTCGTCACCCTGCCAGACATGGTAGGGCATAAGCTCATAACAGCCAGGCTGCCAAGGTTATCCAAACAGTGGTGCGGGCTTGCCCGGCGTGTGACGCCAGCTCACGCTGTCACGCAAGGTCAAAATGTGCGTGTGTTGTCTGCGAACGGAAAAGCGTGAAAGCCGATTTGCATATTCTTCTACTCATGGTCTCCCACCTGACACCGAGCGACACGCAGAAAAATGATGTCCGTTCGTAAATGCTCCTTCACGTATGCTCCTACGTCTCGGACTCACCTACTCCGCCTAGTCGCGATAAATTTAACTAGCTCTAGCCCTCTTCATGAAAATGTTAAGGCCTCGTAGCATATGTATAGGTCAAGGTCTCTTATATATTTTCTGTACCTTTACTGTGCCAGCCAGCTGACACAAAACGTAAGTTTCCATTGTAGTCCTATAAGAACTTATTTTGACCTGTATAGGCCTCAAAAGTGACCTGAACAAATAATTATATATATATATATATATATATATATATATATATATATATATAATTTTTGGCAGAGATCAAGACAGGATTTCTAATGACCCTTCAGCTTTTCCTTACCGAACCTGGTTGCTGAGATCGCAGTGGGGGAGGCGGGGGGGAGGTAGACAGGTGCTTTCCTCTTCCCCTCTTATACGTTATAAGTAATACGTAATAAGTTTACTTTTCCTCGCTTAGTATACCAAGGAAGTATACATTTAACCCTCGCCCCACGGGTGGCATCGATGGCCCCTAAGGTTTTTTTCGGGATAGCAGAAAAATGACGAAACGCAGCACCGCGGTTGAGGGCTCTATCTCTCACCTCATCATTTTCCCACCATCCCTGAACATTTTTACCCCGGGTAACCCAAGGTCAGGTCACCAGGCGAGGTCAACCAAGGTCACCTCACTTCAACTTCGAAGCTCTATAAGAGCTACATTTCTTAGTCGATCGATTTGAAACTTCCTACACTTCATAACCCTTCCAGGGTCTACAACGTGTATAACCGGGATTTTTCGATTTCGTGACCTGAGGTCAGGTCACGAGGTGACCCTCTCCCATTGGAAAAGCATGGGGAAAAGCTGTCTCATGATATAAAAGCCACACAAAATGATTGCAAATATTCAGACTGCTCAGAACAGCGGTTTTGGACACCCTTTCATGGATCCCAGGGGTCATATTTGCCCTTTGACTTTTCCAAGGTCATCCAAGGTCACCAGGGGTCAAAAACAGTATTTTGATAATAACTTTTGACCTAATTAAGCTAGAGCGCTGAAACAAACACCATCGTGTTTGTCTTGTCACTGGCTTTCATTTGATGTACAAAAACATCATTTTCTGACCTTCCGTGACCTCAGGTCATATTAGGTCACGAGGTGACCTCTGGAGATCAAACCACTGGCGGGAGGTCTTTACGTTCCACATAGCAGAAAACGTTCTGGTATTTTCCTATCAAATGTACTTTACCAGATTTCCATATCTCTAATGGCATAAGAGTTATGCCAAGTTTTCTTAAGCATTGCATATTTGAGTGAAAATAGCCTATCGTGACCTTTCTTGACCTCTGGAGGTCAAACCATTGACCTGAGCGCTTAAACATACAAATTAATTTCTTACTGAATTCACGCGAGCTTTCTAATGCACTTTGCAGATTTGCGCTAAACTCCATATTTTCGGAGTTAGAGGGGGCCCATCGATGGCCCCCGGTGGGGCTAAAGGTGGCGCCGGACCCCCGGTGGGGCGCGGGTTAATGGAAGCATTCCATTAATAAGTATTTCATCACTTTTGACCCACTATCGTCTTTTTGGCACTATTTTTTTCCTTGAAGTTTTGTTGCGTTTCACGTGTTTTTGTGAGCCACCTCAAGATGACTATTTTTCAGAGCAGAAGCAAACGTAAAGTTTTTTTAAACATCAGGACTGGAGATTACAAAAAGAAACAACACAATAAGTGAACAATACTAAAGCATAGAAGTCAACACTGTCACAGGCAAGGTGGAGCGCAACGAATGAAATTTATAAGGTTTAAGTCAAAATGAATACGAAGCTTAAAATAATTATTTTCACCCTTGCGGTATTTTAGTTACCATATTCGAAGTGTGTGTGCGGTTGTGTGTGTTTTTTTTTACCGGTAATCCTTGTCCCTATCCCTACTCCACCTGGGGGCTGTAAGCGCATCCGCCAGTGGCAGCAGCGACCCCTCCGGGTAGAATCTCATCATCTTTATCCTCACCTTTCCTTATCCTTAACGTTTCCTTCCATAGTTTTTAATCGTTCCATACTCATCACGACAACACTTTAAAAGCCACCTCAACAGCATGAAAGTGTAATACATGAATGAATGAATACATGAATGAAGGCACCATCCTAAGCTGCATCTCGCTGACCCAATCCGAGTCATCGACTCACTCACCTTGTAAGCACTGCTCCTGCTTGTAATAGGCCAGTGCCCCTTGCGGCTACACTGCGTTTATGTTCTCCTGCCACCTAAATAGGGGAGGGAGCTTGTGTATGCTGTTCCGTAGAGCTGTGATCGTTTCATCCACAACCACGTCCCGTTTAGCTTTAAACGTCTTGCCGTGATGGACTCCCGTAAGTTTCCTGCTCCAGATCTTACAAACTGCACAATGGTCCTGTTATTGCCACCTACTAAGTGGCGTGCGCGGCCAGTTTTATCACGCTCGGCAGAAGCCTGCTCACTAAGACTATCGCACGTGCAGCACCATCTTCCTCGACCACCGACCACCCCCCTCCTGCGCTGCTTGTTGCGCTGCTCTGCGTGGTCTAGACCAACAGTGGCGCTGCCAAGCGGCGACCTCTAGAAGTTGGCTGGGTCCCGTTGCTCCGGAGGCTCCGCCCCTGCCCTCGGGGATTGGTCAGGTCGTGGGACCAGCCGGTTGTTTCTGGCTGTCTGACATTGGAGGAAATTGCACTATTCGCTGACGCAGCGGCAGATCCAAGGAAAACCTCGCGCGGAACACGGCGCTATGACAAGATGAAGCACCCGAGTCTTTATTTAGCTTCCGCGTCTTCAAACGGTTTTCAGACAACTAGCTTCACTCTGTGGCTGTTATATCTCTCCTTTCATATATTTATATTCCTGTTCCCCCACGTTCCCATGATTTTCTACATTTTTAACACTATCTAAAAATGTTTCTAACTTGTCTTTCTCATTTTCTCTGAAGTCCTCCCGATCGCAGTATAGTGAGGTGGTTACGGAGGGCTCTGGTTTCTCTGTGGCTTTATCCAAATGACGGCGGTCGCTTGAATCGACATCCGCTAGTGTGTCCTGGCACGGGGCATTGTCAGCATTTTGTAAAAGCAGTTCTAGGCTGAAATCTACACTTATCATATTCTGGCCTGATTCTAGCGGAATTTCGTTTGTCACCGTATAGCGATATCTGGGTTTAAGATGCGTTTCTTATCGTATTTTCTATCTGAATCACTGGTTTTCTCACAAGGTGAGTGTTTACAAGTTACGCATTTGATACATCTGGAACTAAAGTCTAGAGAAAAAGGAATTCAAGCCCCTTTTTATTGAATATAATAGCTAGGTAGACCAGTGGCGGATTCAAGGGGGCTAGGGGCTCAACCCCCCGAAGTGTCCGAGCCCCTATAGTTAATAAATAGGCGAGGGGCTGCCCGAGGTACTGGCGAGTGAGGCTGAAGCCCCTCAGTCCCCCCAAATGAATTCCTGGATCCACCACTGAGGGAGATCATGCTTGTCTAGTTAAAGTCGATCTTTTATCACATATTTCCATCAAATAATTTTCACTAGGGTCTGGGTGGCGCATTCGGGAAGTACTTCTCGTGTTTAGCTCGACCCTTGGCTCTCTAAAAAAATTATGTGAATGGTCGCGAATTCCAGCTCACTTAGAGCCACAATTTGACTCCCTACCCTGGCGCATTCTAGGATAAGGGGGCGTTTGTTTTCGCGCAACATGCCGGACCGGGGTCCCAGGAAATGTGACGTCAAATGATTCCCCATTATTCCGGACACAGAACATTCCAATCGTGTCACGTAGCACTGGTATGGTGCACGCTATTTGTGCCGCCTTGTATGGAATGCAACAAATAGATACACTCCAGCGGGAAGTCGATGCCTTATACGCTCCACTTTTATATAATTTGTGTTTTAAATAATTTAGCGAGAAACACAAAAGCGCACCTGCGCCAGCCCATCGGGCGGTAGACAGCACCATGGACGGTTACCGTGAACACTCCGGTCACCAATCTTCCACCCATGTATGCACAGTGCACACAGTCACATTATTGCAAATCGCCAGCATAGACTCAAAATTTTGGTACCAAAATTCAAATATCGACATATGAAGACAAAAGGCAATCCAAACACTACATACATATTGCGCATATACCTTTTTCTTCATGGCATAAGTCAGCAGTCGGCTTGCGAACTTCTTCCAATACTATTTTGTTTTTGTTTTAGTTTCGATTGTTCGGAGGGGAACGAAGGAAATATCCCCTCTGGATTCTGGGGCAAGTTTCAAGAACCCTGCCGTCATATTCCCGAGAATTGAGATCTGGAATGTTCCAAAGAACGCAGTCTTATTCTCCCCTCCGTCCGTCACCATACAGCCTCGGCGTTGGCGAGTGGTCAATCCCAGAGCAGAGGAACAAAAGCTTTCACTCGACCGCCATCGAGTTCAAAAATGAACTGGTTAGATACAATCAATTTTGCAAGGTAAGCACAGGAATGTACGCACAGCTGCGAGCCGGGATTTGATGCGATAGCAAAGAGATTATATTTGAGAACCGGTTCCGTCTAAGCAACCAGGTCAAACCAGTTTTTTCTACAGAGGGGCACCGACGTAGCCCACGCGGAATATTGGTGCAACGGTACTCCGTCAATCGGCTGACAACCACCTCCCGACGTGAGTACACCGAACACATGCACATTTACGGATCGCTCCCGCAGTCGTTGATACTGCCGCCCTCTGTGTGTTACAAAGTTTCATGCTTAATGTTAGCTCTCCAATGGCCCATCTACGCTCTCCAGGGCACCCACATTGCGCACGTTGCCTAATGCTGGTGACGAGGTGCCTTCCCGGTAACCCAGATGTCAAATGACGCCTCTACCAGCTGGGGAGCCGTCTATTTTAAGAGGTTAGTGATCACTGCTTTTTATTGCGCCGTTTAGAGCTGCTTGGATAAGTGCGCAGGCGGTTTCAGCCGAAATCGGCTGGTACGTCCTGCAACGAAGCTAAGAGCCGTAGCGCTTGATCAGACCACAAACCTAGCGCGTCACCAGCTCCGTCGTAACTGACGACATACTCAGTTTCTAGAAATTGCATCACCTAGGTAAAGCACAGCAACGAGCCTCTGACGGCGTTGAAAAGTTTATGGTAGCTTATCACACAGCTGATGGCTGGGGGAAAAATTCAACACTCGCTTATTGGTCAGTCACGTGACACGTGCATCAGTGGAGCCAACAGCATTGTTGCGTTTTCCGAGAACATATCGCTGCTGGAAGCTGGATGCAACAGCTCATTGAGACAAACACCAGAAGTCTTCACAGACAAGGGTCAGGTAAGCATTTGCAGCCAAATGAAATGAGGTTGAACAGGACTGGTGCCATATCGGTACTTTGCTGACGCCAAAAGATGGACTGCCATCTTGAGAAATGAGAATGGTGCGTTTAAAGTACAAATGCTTAATTTCGCTCGTATGATGATATTGCAGAGCTACTTTCAACCAGGAGCTTACGTTTTGTATGCTTCTGCTTCAGTGGACAGAGGTGGAAACGGCTTCCGTATCACCAACGGAATTTCAAACCAAAGTAGTATAACCAAACATTAGGTTTGGTATCAAAAGGAATGAATCACTTGTCCGACCTCTTTGAGTAGTTTTAAATCTTAAATAGTGTATTGGAAGACTAAGGTTCGATTTCTTACGCTGAGGTGAGCATAATCCTGCCTATTTTGTCGACGACTTTGGCCTACTTTCGTCACCAGCGTTGATGGCGAGTTGGAATAATTTTCTACCTCTGTCAGTGGATTCGAGGAACAAACCCGAGTCGTGGGTGTGCACTGAGCCGCGCTGTACGGCGATGTGGGGCGGCAGCGTTAGGGAAGTGAAGCTGGAACGATGTCCAACAGCGAGCGTTTCCTATGTAAGGTAACATCAAATGTGATGTAGGATCTCGTTCGGACTTCCTCCACAAGAAGATATTGGGGGTCGGAGCTTTCGTACTGTATTACAGTGCTTTGTCAGCGATGACGAAGTACTGTAATACAGTACGAAAGCTCCGACCCCCAATATCTTCTTGTGGAGGAAGTCCGAACGAGATCCTACGAAAATCGACTCCACAGTATGGAATTTAAGAAATGTGATGTAAACAGAGTAACGATTTGTTTCTTGCATACTTAGCTTTAGGCGAGGAAGCTTCGTTAGATTAAGTGCCTCAAAGATGTGATAAAAAATGTTGGAACTGCCATTGGTCCGAGTCACACAGATTCAACTCTAGAATTAGAGGCATTACGGGAGAAAGAAAACCAAACACAGAATATTCACGGGCGAGTTTTTTTATTAAACGCACGAACCTCAAACCTGAGCCAAGACTTAAGACAGCACAACTTCATACCTTTGAAGTCAAAAACACTTAATTATCAACTAGACATTCTGCACTCTCTCTTATGCGTGCATCTATCAATACACACAAGTGTCAAACCTCCAAACCTCACAGAAACTTCTTTAAATTTTTTGAATCTTCTCGACAAAAAATAATCATCAAAACAAGTTCATGATTAGTTCGAAGTATCTCGCAAGCTGCTGAAGCCTATGCGTTACAAACTGCATCCAGTTAGCCATTAAACAAACCTGACAAAAACCATGCCTTTATTGTACACTGCCATTTCAAGAAACGTATCCGGTGGTAAAACGGATAACCCAAACGTTACTTTTCAGCAGTGGGTTCGACCTACACTAAAGTAGACCGAACTCTTCCTTCGTGTACGAGAGAAATCCAGCTCCGGACTAACACTCTGGGCTACACATTGGACAAGCAACTAGCAACGGGGTCACTTATTCCATCTAAGTACAAGGCGTACCCTGGGAATCGCTTAGACGTGCTTAAGAGAAGCTTAACAAATCAATCCTCCAAAAATATGAAGTTCGCCACCCATAGTAAGATTTTCCATTGTAACAAATATCAAGCTAAGAGGTACCACGATCCGAGAGGATGTAAAATTATTACATCCAGTCACATTGTACTCCAGCGCAAGATCCGGTAGCCAATCGCCTTTTGAAATAGAACCATTAGGTAACAAGCCAGTTCTCTGATAGGCTTGCAGCCTATAGCAACAATTACACCAGCATGAACATGGATGAGATCAGCGGAGTATGAACACAACGCTATACGCTCACGTCATTAGCACTCCGTTAGAAACACAAAAGTTTACCGACGTACAAACTTACATGACACTCCCAAACGTGAGCAACGCTGCAAAGTACATTACAAAACGTCATACTCCGTGTACATACTTTACTCAAAATCGCCACACTGCGATCCAAAAAAGGCTTTGCTGGCATACTCGGTGCTTTCCAGCTGACGAACGGCTGAAATCAGCGACTGCACGTGCCTGGGCCGTACCCTTCACCTGCACACCCTGAGGTACCGTACCATCGCTCCCGCTCCACCACTAAAGGCACCACTTGGGCGTGGCGAGGTAGTCGTACTGGTACTGGATGTGCATCTCGCCTGTGAAGACGATGCAGCCCTGGCCGACCAGACCAGGACCCAGTCGCCGCTGGATCATCATGTCCGCCTTGTTGCCACGGTAACGCTTCTGCGCGGCAAACTGCAGCTCCTTGGAGTCCAGCTGGCACGAGTCCTGTCCGCTCCAGCCGGGCACGAACCTCACACTGCACTCGGTCGCCTCCTCGTGGTCGCGGATGTGGACGTCGTAGGTGACGGGCGCCCCCGGAGGCACCTCAGCCAGCGCCCGCATCGCCGCCTCAAACGACCCGGGAGAGATGACGGACCCGGCGCTGCTGAGGCTCCTGCTGAACTCCGAGCCCCGCCTCACCAGCGGCGGACTGCGGCGCGTCGGAGGACTGTCGCTCATCGTCGGCAGCGACGATGAGGACGACGAGCCCAGTCCGTCGTCGTCGCCGTGAGCGGTCCCCTCCAGCAGCACCGCCGGCCTCAGCTCGTCCATGCTGTCGTCCAACGGCTGAAGGTCAGTCGCCAAGTTGGCGAGCACGGGGTACTTGTCGGCGAAGTCGTCGTTGACGATGGTGCCGCACAGGTCGAAGTAGCGGTCGTCGGTGGACTCCATCAGTCCGCGGAACCAGGAGCCGTCGGCTGTGAAGCAGAGCAGGCCCTCGCCGTGGGCTTCCACCGTGGTGACACTGTCCATCCTCTTCCTGTCGCGGCGCGTCCGGTTCATCGCCATCATGGACATGTTGAACCTCGTCTCAGACGGATGGACCTCCAATAGATGCCGCCGGACCGGGGAAACAATCTCGGAAGCGTTTCAGGCGACTCCACCAATAATGCACGTGCAGCAGTCTTCAGAACCACGCTGCAACAACAGTCCTCCCTCCTCTCTCACTACCGATCTCGCTCTGTCGGACGGACGCGCGCTTTGTGCGGCCGGGCCTCCCGCAGCAGGCGGATCTGCTCGCTGATTGGCTGTGCGCGCTGTGACGTCAGAACTCCGGCGACGCTTCTCTCGGCGTGACCGGCTGCTGACGCTCCGACGCAGGTGCCCTGCCGAAGCAAACACAACAGTCGGTCACAAAGGGCACCGCCTGCGTATTACACCCCCTCCCCCCGTTCACGTGACCCCCGGGCTCAGGGTTTCCCGCCGCAACTGGTCATCAGAGGCGCTCCGCCGCAAATGACGCCGCCCGGGGCGGCGCCGGCGCCGATGACACGCTGAATGGACTCTGACGCACTCTCCCCAGCGCACGGGGAGGGGACGGAAGGGGAGTGGGGGGGTACCGCACGCGCGTCCCGTAATCGATTCTGTCCCGGGCAATGACCGACTCTTCGCCTCCCTCTGCTGCTCCTATCGGGAGGACACGATTTGTACGCAGTGCCTCAGATTCGGTAGTTGTACGGCTCGGCCCAACCACCGCACCGGTCAAAGAAAGAAAACATAACAAATAAAAATGTATTCTTCTCGATGCCAGTCATAACTCGAAACTCGGGTAGGTGCAGGGCATTAGCACGTGATGCTCAGCGGGATGCCAACAGCAGACGCTTTCCAGAATCAATGACTAGGATTACCAGCGTTACTGTAATGCTATCAGGTACCAGCCTTTCAAAAGCACAGCAGTCGATTTAGCACGTGTCATATCATAAGTCGACAGCTGGAGATTTGGTCTGATGCCGACATGTGTGTTTCCAGCACAAAGGATCAGACCGAACTTTAGAAGGCAGCGTAAGGGTGAAGGTACACTGCGGGGCACTCATGTTACAGGGGAAACCGTTGCCACTGGGTAGCTGTGAACGTGAAGCGTGTAAGAACTCTCACTGGATATGAGCTCGTCAGTGTTTGATACACAAACCACTAAAATATGAAAATTTGTTTGCGGTGAATAGATAACATGATTATCAAAATGGAGCAGCGGCTATTCCCCGGGAATCTAAGCACTTCCGAAGACCTATATTCGGACTAGAATGCTCCATCGACATCGGAGAACATCGCCATTGTCGTCGATTAAATCATTCGAAAAAACCTATTATCAAAATGATCTAGCTCATGGAATCATCAAGAGCTAGCTAGATTGTGTCGGCGAATATTTTTCCGATGATTTAACTGTCGTAGGCGTCGATGGAGTGATTTGGTATGGTGTATGCAAAAGTATTGTTTTATTCTACTTTTCCTATAATGGTTTATAAGAGTAGAAAAGAATCTAATTATGACTTCAAATGCTTTTTTCAAGCTACATGGATTGTGCCCCTATCCTAAAGTTTTTTGAAGGAACTTAATTTTATCGAAAGTCAATGCACACCCTGAATAAAGCAAAGAAACAAGACCAAATCGATCCACACAAAGAAAAAACACCAAAGAAATCCAACTTAAGTATATTGTTAAAAAATTGTTTGAAAGCAATACTGCACGAATGGTATCAAATGGGTGAAAAATATTCGAATACATTTATTTGCATATTCCATCCAAGATAGGACAGCTGTCTAAGCAAACTTCATGAAAACAGCAATAAGCACTTCGGATATACGCTAATAGATGGAAACACAAAACACAAGGAATGCACTGCAACCGAAGCTCAACAGTGACCGAAGAGTAAATAATAAGTCGAGCACTTCTCACATATACACCACTTGGTTTGGTTTAAAGCTCCTCCACGTACAGCGATGCGCTGGGTTTTGTGCAAAGTGAAGAAGATCCATTTCCCGTGAACTCCAAAGACCAGACGGACGCAACAGCTCATCAACCGCGGATCGCTGCAGGGATTTGTTGAGCGTTCACCTTGAACGGGAACTTAGCCCTGAGCTGTATAATTAATCGCCAGATGGAAGGCTTGAAGTGGTCACTGCCAAACTGGCACTGTTCCAGCCTGATTTACATCGAGATGGTGGATCTCGAAAGCAAAACAAGCCTCTGCATCGTGTTGTCAGGCAGAGACCGCCGTGCAGATGCATCGCTTCAGGGGACCGTTACTCAAGTATTGCAGGAGGCCGTCCAGTGAGGGGTGGCTACTGGGGCGATAATCACGTACCATATACCACTGCAGGGGTGTAGCCAAGGGGGGCAGGGACAGACACCCCCCCTGAGCGAAATCCTGGCTACGTCCCTGTATCACTGTCCGCACGTTCAAGGTGTACATTCAAATTTTGAATGCTACATAAATACATTTTAAATGTTTGAGTGCCATTTCTCATAAACGTTAATTCTTAACCCAGCATATTCGGCCGAGACAGGTTCCAGCAGAAAATTATTTGGCAGGTGCTGATACAGATGACTTCAACCAGACATGCGAGTTGATCGAGGTCAATTAACCAGGGCATGAAGTCATCATCCCCGCCTGCACGGTTTTTATATGGAC
Organism: Lepas anatifera; assembly: GCA_034440635.1. Taxonomy (NCBI): domain Eukaryota; kingdom Metazoa; phylum Arthropoda; class Thecostraca; family Lepadidae; genus Lepas; species Lepas anatifera. The sequence continues at coordinate 52,430 of JAOTON010001229.1, forward strand.
TTCAGAGGTGGCTGAGTTCTGACTCATTTGCATGCTTACCTGGCCCGCCCTGTTTGATATTTCCCCACTCAAAGAACGCCTTCCTACAAGAGCAGCAATGCCCATAAAAGCCGTCATCAGCACCTGCAGTCAAGTGGAAGTAGAAAACGCCCAACACGCAATCAAAACGGTATCAACGGCTAATACCCCGCTCGGACTACGGTAACTTGGCATCCAGCTCCACTTTGAGTGTAACACTTGACCCAAGCTTTAACCATGTTTATAAGAGTAATATGTATTGTCAAGAAACGGTCTTGAGGGGATTCCTGTGCTTGTTTGGGCCTATTACATTGATTTTGCTTCATTTTGAGAGCTGAAGTGCGCTTAAATTGTATACCGAAATTGATTAAAAATGAATGAAATAGGAGAAGAGACACTCGATTGTGTTTTATATTTTTATTGGTGCGATTGTGTTGTTTATCAAAATCGATGACCCAACTATCCATAATCAATAAATAACAGTAGATATGTCTGACTTGAGCATACCCTTAGTCTGGAATCCACTGGATAATTAAGGAACGGCAAGTACTGGAAACCTTACCAGTCCAGACAACACATAAAGACAAAGAGGATCAATAAGCCAGAGCTGACCCGTTGACCTGTCCGGAATGTGTAGCGCGGCGTGCCGAACCCATCGCCGTGGTATATGACCCAGGTGCAACAATCCTTAATTCCCAGAACACGGACCACATCGATTGACCCATATCCGGAACTGGAGCTTTTAGGACGTGTCGGGCCCCACACGGACATGTTAAAACACCAAACAAGTGTTCTCGTCCTGTGGATCTTGAAGCTATCTGACTTAAAATAGTTTTTGACTTAGAAAACTTTGATTCCGATGCACATGTTTCCAGAAAAAGGTGATATACTGACTTGACGATTACAATATGGAAGCTTCGTAGTTTTACCGAAAACTGCAAATATAAATGAGGAAGAACAGCCTGATACTCTGATACTCATATTAATTAAAAACTTGTTCAAAAATTAAAGGTCAATATATTTCGCCCATGGGACATGATCACGACGGCGAGTCATGCCTCGCCGTCGTGATCATGCCCCATGGGCGAAATATATTGACCTTTAATTTTTGCACAAGTTTTTAATTAATATGAGTATCAAGCTGTTCTTCCTCATTTATATATTCATCATCATGCTCAATAATAGCTTTCCAAGACATCATTTTCGAAGAAAACTGGAAAATCAAGGCTCTTTTCTGCTCAAATAGGTGAGCAGATACCAAAGATTATGCTATCTTTTAACGTATGTTCACTGGTACTGTGGGTACTCCGGGGCCTCACGCTGATTTTATATGGTTGATAAGGGTTGTTTTAGAGCTCAGGTTTCCCTTCAGATATGGTGTAAATTAGCAGTTTTTTTTACTGGTCGCCCTTCGAACGTTATCGGGATTCCGCAGCCCTGAGGTTCCTCTCCCTTTTTGCTTGTTGCTTTATGAAGCACTAACTGAGCAGTTATAGGGTATCGGCGTAGGAGGCAACGAGCTGGGCTTGAGCTAGGACAGGGTGTAAAAGTCTGCCTCCCCGCGAACCCCTGTTGGACGGCAGACGGTCACGTGTTCGAGCCAGAATACGTGTATTAACCGACTGCGCCACCATCATCCCTCTGAGTAGCATTCTTTGCATTGTTAGATTTGGCCCAGTTTCCCAGCCTGAAAAATAAACAAAGGGGAAACGAAAGAACGTCAGTCGGAAACCTTGCCGGTATCGGTTAGGTACTTTTACCTAACATAGAAACAGATCACTTTGTATTCCGTCTTCTGTCGCATCAGCTGCGGATTGGAAAAGGTTTATATTACAGTACCGCATGGCCAGGCACGGGAGAGCTGGACTGCACCGCAGTGCATGTGCCGCCTGCGACTCTACTGCGCCGCACGACCTGTACTCAAGAGGCGTACTGTTCCGCAGTGCACATTTCGCCTTTGGACATACTGTGCCGCTGCTCAGGAACGGATGTTGTCGGGCCCTGTAAATATAACGCGAATGGATTTTCTGTCTTAGGACCTATCTCATCTAAAAGGAGCAGGTAAATACGCAGCGAAAATGTTTTTTTCATTATTTTTCGAGGGCAATGAACAATAGTCCGCCTCGATTTTTATGCTATCTCAAATATGTAAGGTGGTCATTACATTTGACGCATGCGCCGATCGATTTGGCATTTGGCCGACACTTCCCTGTTGATGTGAGGCGTCTCGGGCGTCCGCCATATGAGCCCAAAGTGGACAGGAAGCGTCTCTGCAGACCTGCGGGAGGTGAGAGGCCCTCCCATCCTCCTAGATCTGTACCCTGGTGTGGATCCCTGGGCAGCCTAGTCTTCACACAGGAGGGCTAGGACAGAGGTGAAATACTGTAGACATTCCAGTAGTTAACTGGTGCTCAGTTAGAGGAGGCCGGTTCCGGTGCACAGTCGGCACGTAACCAGGCAGACCAGAGCCGCCGGTGCCAATGTCCCCGGGCTGCCGGGTCCTGACGTCACCATCTGGGGGTGTGGTGGCGACGGTGGCGCCACGCTGATGGCTGACGCACTGCAGGAGAGACTGACGCGTTTGGACCATGCCCGGGTTGATGTAACGGCTGCCGTTTCCAGCTAGCGTGACCTGGAATTTCACGGAGGAACTGGAACGACTTCACAGAGCAGTGGACTTTATCTAAGGCAATAGACAGACTTGGTAGCAGCGGAAGAAGCAGTAAGACAGAAATTCTGCATGCAAATTTTCATTTTCTGTACCCTGAACATAAAATGAATCTACACCAGCACTGAGAAACGTCCAGCACTCACGCATACCTAGAACAAGATGCCAGCATCAGGAGCCAGACGCCTAGAAAACACCCGCATCAGGTTTTAAGGGTGGTATTAATCTGAGCATTAGTTTTATCGACAAAGGACGAAATATTTAAGGTCAAACGCGGCAAACTTGTTCTACCTGGGTATGTTTGTGATATGTAAGTATATAGCATGACTGCCTGGAAAATAGTCATAAATGCACTGTGAATGGACTAAGACTTGAGTAAAAATATCCAACGCAATGCTTCCTGAAGTTCGGTGCCAAGATCACTCAAGATCTTTAACGGATGACTCCATGCGATTATGCTATTCCTCTGCTGTCTTCGGAAGTGCTTATATTCCTGGGGAATAGCTGCTGCTCTATTTTGATGATCATGTTATATATTCTCCATAAATTTTCATCTTTTAGTGGTTTTTGTATCAAACAGTGACGAGCTCATATACAGTGAGAGTTCTTACACCCTTCACACTCTGTGCCATAGATACGTCAAATGACCAGCATAAATTTCACCTCGAGTCGTATGGACCCTCACCATATCGTCCGCAGAGACAGGGACACATTCTGATAGAAAATGCAGAAGCTTGAAGATATGACCAATGGAAAGGGTCAGATAATCATTCGAAGTAAATGCAATTGTTTCATCTTTTCTTGCTATTTTCGACGGGGCTTGGATAGACTGGTAATGAGTAAAAACCTACCACTAAACGAAACACACTCGGAACAGCCAATCTTGAGCAGCGCCATTGTGAACATTGAGCGGTTTTGCAGCACCGTGGGGTCACTGGCCAGTGTGAGGGTATAAGCCATAGCACGGGCAAAAACCTGGCCAAATAAACGTAAGAGGCAACCGTCGTGCACGCAAGCTAAACTCCGGACCAAACAACACACGGAACAGTCCGGTGACCTTCCCGAAAGTGAGGTAATTACATCCAAGGGGTTGCGGACGTTCATATATTTATTTGCTTATTATCCATTTATTGGTCGCAATTACCAACGGAAATAACTGTGAGGTCGATTCGTAAGTAATATAGCGAGAGTGCTATTTATTTTAAAAAAATATAGTGACCCCGAAAATTAAATGAGATATCACTGATTCTCGCACCCACTTCGGAGGACAAGAGATCAGAAGCGAGGGAGGCCAGTTAGGTGAAGGCACCCAATTGGCTCGATTACATTGAGTGAGAAGTAAACAGAAGCATCCGAAAAAATACACACCATAGCTAATCCTTATTTAGCACAAGGTATCCCCTAAAACCTAGAAAACGCTTTGGATGGTCTGTCCTCCCGGAGTTGTCTACGCCTTTCCGAATTTCCAGCACACCACCCCTCCCCGGTTCTAATTAGCGGCCAGTGAACCGGCTCTGTGCCGTTGACATTAGCACTGAGGACCGATCGGTCCGCAGGGGACAAACGGACGGGCACTGGGCACGGAGGCGGAAGCGGGGTGGACGGTTACCGGCCCCACACGCCTAAGTGAGGTGCAATGGAAGCGTGTTCCCTCAATCAGGCGGAGGTCAGTGGATTTCCTCACCAAAACCAGTTGGATCTAACCGTGGTATTAGCATAAACCAACAGCAATCCAAAGCTTAATGTTGAAGTGAAAGTGTGTAATGTTTTAATTTTTAATAGAGGGGCAAAAACTAAGGGAATCGTCTATCAGCCCGTGGAAATCACCCACGGTGGAATGCAGCAGATCTGTTTCCCTCATTCTTCTCATTTTGAGAACAAAACCCGTAAATTTGGAATCTTTTTTACAAATTCCGCAGCATAAGTTTCAAACAGAGCGCGGAGAAAGAAAACATATTTGGAAAGGGTTAAGGTTCAAGTTGGAGTAGTTGCTATTGATAAGCTGACCGTTTCCACCGTCAGTCTCTCTGCATTCATGTTTGTCATTCATCTTTATTGGAACGAATTACAAAATATCCAAAGAAATTCAATTCCGTTCAATCTTGTATTTTACCAGCGCTCAGTCTAGAATTAACAATCAAAAAATTTGGAGAAAATAAATGAATTGCAAGAAATACCCTAAAAGCGATGTTCTCAGTCCCTCAGAGTTCCATACCAGCACAAAGTGAAAGAGTGGGGCTGAGACCAGCAGGAAATAGAGGGAAATGTCGGCGCTGGAAATAGAGATGAGTCTCAGGACCACTGCAGAACGTGGACTAGAAAAAGAGGTGGATCTCAGGACCACTGCAGCACGTGGACTAGAAAGAGGTGGATCTCAGGACCACTGCAGCACGTGGACTAGCAATAGAGGCGGATCTCAGGACCACTGCAGCACGTGGATTGGAAATAGAGGTGGATCTCAGGACCTGCGCAGCAGCTGCAGCTGCTATTTTGCCGCCATGGCGGCAAAACGTTGACATGACCTGACGCCTGGTTATGATCTGCAAGTCTACTACCTGGGCCGAAATCGACACAAACCGGTTCAAACTGATTATAGAAACTGCTCTTCTCAGTTTATTTCGATTACGCATGAGAACCATGGCCTTTTTCTCTTCAATTCTACTGGGGCTAGGCACCCATTCTCCAAGCTAAAACGGCGACCCTCAACCTATACATTCGGAGAGAGTGGGATTGCAGTCTTACGATCAACTGAATTATAAGCCAGAGAGCCTAAGTTCCTGCTTTCTGGGCCACAAATCCGCACATGCTACTGGTCCAATGCAGCGAAGTCTAAAAGCTTAGCTTTAAAATATGGCTGGTATACGGTGCAAAATTTTGAGCACCTGATCCGAGACATAAGCACTGATCCACGGTGCGCAAAAAAAATCCGACGGCCCGCGGACCCATGGGGAAGGACTGGGAATCAAAATAGTCCATCACTGCATGCAAACAATATTCCGATTCTTTACAAACCTCTCCCTTATATATGAACAATGTGTCTTAATTCCTCACAGGATCTGGGGCAAATTAAAGGCCTGCAGTCTTGTGCCCTGGTTTTCACACTCATCGTCAAGGACATAAGCGGCAGTACAAACTACACGGTATCCTGTGTTCCGTACCTACCGCCGCAGAACGCAGGCAGCCGAGTTCGACTTGTTATATCAGATGGGCAGCGGTACAAGCTGTTCAGAGTTCACTCCAGCAACGCCAAAGTGGCGACTGGCGCGCCTTCACTTCACGCTCCGTACACTAGAAACAGCAAAAGCCTTTCACCGAGAACTCGGACTGGAGACGCAGTTTAGTACAACGAAACCCGCACCGTCTAAAGAACGGGCCCGAAAACAAGCAGCACCACCTATTCACTTGTACTGCCTTGCGTGTGTTGGATACCACGATGACACATTTACAGGACATGTGTTTTAATTACTCAAGCCATCCATTTACGATCATTTTTAAGGCCACTAATTACTCGCGGTGAAACCGGTACAATGCTAACGGTAGCTGTTTACTGGAACTGCCGTTGTTTCGTCTACGGCAAAGCCCGGACCAATGCGTGGCATCTCTAACATGGACTCAAACTGCGTCGTTGTGATAAGGAATGGGGCCAGGAAACTGCGCTTCTTCGGAGGCGCAGCACGGACCACGAGCAACAAAAACAGGACCCAGAGACGTGTACGGGGACTCCGGAGCAGTAACATATCGCCCATGCTGCCAGTGCCGAAATTTCGCGCTACATTTTCTCCAGTTTTAGTCACAGAGTGAGAAGATCGCAGTTTTGCACGGAGCATGAACAGAAGGTAATAAGGAACAACAATGTTAAAAATTTGTGGTACTAGATTCTTCTGGGGCTACCTATCACTAAAGGGTTAGAGGTTCTCTGAAATCCACCCTTTTTGAATGGCGAGAACGCAAGTGAATTCAGACGATGTCGAATAGCTCCTTTGGCGAGAGACACCAGAAGTGTGTCGATACATTACAAATTACTCAAATACCGGCAGTTCATGCCTAGCAGTCATGATTGCTGCAGTAATAAGGATGCCAGAAATCGGAACTGCTGCGGCTGTAAGGTCGACCAGCAATTAGAACTGATGCAGTTTGAAGGTCGTCCAGCAATTATAATTACTGGGCGACTTCCCCATCCGTTTCTATACGCCATCTCATCAAGAAAATAAAAAGCTTCAGCCAGTGATCCAGATTTGCTATTGGCCGGGGTTTTAACACGGCTTAAAGAACGTCGCACACAAACAGTTCCCACATCGAGCGTATCCGACCGGCTGTCTCTGTGGCGTCCTTGACCTCCCACCCGAACAAAACGATCACTGACCCCCGCGGACCAGCCGAGGTCAGCCGTCCACGTGCGCGGCACACACAGCGGGGGAGCTCCACGCAACACGCCGGGGGACAATTCAGGGTCAGCGCAGGTGCGTGAGTGACGTCCCATTAAACGCAGCCCGTATTCGCCCCACAAACGCAGGGAGATGACGGTCATTCGAGGAGGGGGAAGTCTGAAATGAAACAGGTCATGCATGACATGTTTTTATGCTAATAGGAGATAACTATTGGGTCTCCGAATCCTAGTCCCAGGATTCTCCCAGGAGAGGATCACTGTCGCCATGGACCAAAATAAACCTATTCTTCTCAGGGAAAATTATTGTGCTCTCTCCTGCAGTCCCTTATGGGGTCATGATAACCTTTATTTTGCCGAAAAAAGCGGAAGTGTCTGGAACAGAAGGTCCTCCATAAGAAGGTATCTACCCTTTCGTAATTATCTAGATATGCCCCTTTGAACCCTCAAAGTAACTATTTCTTTTAATGGTCCCCAGTAAAGGTTTAATGCCCAAATGCCACGCACAAAACATGTAGAAACAGGGATACAAAGGGTGGAAGGAGCTTCCTGAAACGTAACTTTCCTCGGGCATCCAATTCGATTTGGCATCCCTCATATAAGTTTCACTGTCAAAACGTGGCGCCTTTTAGGTCCAAATGATCCTCCCGTTCAGAAATCTGCCTTTTGCAAAAGTCTCAAACTAATTTCCATTCGTAACCCATAAACGACAGATAAGCACCTAAAAAGCCAGAATCCACAGTGAAGTGAAGTGGCCATGGTCACAGCCACACCCCCAGAGGTCGCACGGACAGCTCGCGTGTTCTGTCGAGCTCGGCTGACACCCGCACGTGACATCTGGTCACGTGCCTGCGTCTTTACTGTTCACCCCGGGCCAACACCGCCGACCAGCCCCAATCTCAGTAGTGGCGGAAATGCTACGCTGGCACAATCGACGTCAGTGCCTTATCTAAACACGTCACCAGTGTTATTGTAGCTGCGATTTCGACACTTACCTCAGCAGTAGCGCAGCCTCCCGCTCGCTCGCACTCTAAAAAGCCACTGTGGGCCGCCCGCCGGTCCCGTCACGGGCGGTCTCAGCGGGGGCCGCCCGCCGGGGTGACGTCACCACCGGGGGTGCGTGACCTTGGCTCAATCGGTCCGGCACCCCTATTGGTCAGCGCCGGGGGCACGCGACCAGCTGAGCTTCCCAACCCCAAGGCTGTCTCTGCTATCAACTGCCAGAGCGCGACCACACAGCCGTAAACTGAGCGTCTGCCTGCACTGCACCTTCAACTGCGGAGTGAGGACTACACGTGTGTTCGGAACTGGTGTTGGCACCACGAGGGTCGGCCCCGGGCGAGGGCAGGGCCTCCACCGGCGTCTCAATAGAAAACTGTCGGATGGCAACGACATTAAAACATGTACAAACCGGGACAAGCGCCAAAAGAAAGTACCCACCCTTTCTGACGCAGCTGTTTTTCGTATTTTCTGTTAACCAAGTGGAGTACTCCGCTGACCCCCTGGGTATATTGGATCCGAGGCAAGATCAGGGCTTCAAGGAAAAGGTCAGAAGATGGCCCAAGACCGTTCAAGAAGCCTCGGTTGCTATTGTTACGTACCTTTCAAAATTTATAGCTTATGTTCAGAACCCTCTTGGCTTTTTAATCGAAGCTCCCAATTCGACGCGCACCAGTCCGAAAGTAGCTTGGACGCTCCGTCAGTGGAAGGTTAAAACAACAAAACTTGATAAAACAATATTCACCGTTGCCAACACCTAACCGGGCCAGTTAGGACGAGTGCACCGAACTCTGGTAATTAACCCTCACCCCGGTGGGGAAGAGTGTTTGAGCACCCCCTCGGGTTTTTTCTGGCAGCACGAACAAACGGCGGCCCGAAGCCCCGCCATAATTGGCACACTTTATCCTTGATCAGTTCCGCAAGTTGCCCCAAACGTTTAAGGTTGAGTCATCTAAGGTCAGGTCACCAGTGCAGGTCAAGTGACCTCACCTCCAAAAATGTTTAAGATGGCATAAGTAAGAAAAAGGTGAATCTATCTAATTGAAACGTATACCAAATAATGGGCCCACCGAGTACTACACAATATATTCCGGGATTTTTCACATCGATGGCCTAGGGTCAGTTGGAAATGTATGAGGAAAACAATAATTGGCCTGTATTTGTGTAGAAGCAGCTGAAAATACCTTTATATTCCCAAATTATAGTATTCTAGGCCCCTTTCCAGGTTCACGTTGCAACTTTTGACCTGTGGCCTCTGAGAGGTCATTTGGGCTTCTTTAACAGGTTTTCATACTTGGGTCAATAGCTTTGCAGGAAATGACGATAAAGCTTTTATTTGGATACAAATACGTTTGGATTGCTATTGCGAGTCGATTGATGTGCATATTGACTATGCTAGAACAGATAGTGACCTTGACCTTACCTCAGGTCATATGATTTTTATTTTGACCTAGTATAGTCATATCATACATCATTCGGTTCGCCGTGACGAGAGGAAGCAGATGGCGCCTAAAAAGGATTCTAACTCAACTCTGTAAGATGCTGGAGCCAAATAAGTACTCTTATATGCAACCTTCTTTGACCTGTCACGACCTCAATATTGACCTGAGCCAAAAAGTGACCGATGTAGTTTCTTCATGAATTTGTATGGTTATCTACCAGCGTTCGCGTTTTCTTCGCTATCATATATAGGACCCGAGTTCGAGAGGGGAAGGGGTGTTTGAAACCCCCCACCAGGGCGAATGTGGCTCGGAGGCCCACCGGGGCGGGTGTCAATCAGGAGAGCGGGCCTCCCGGCCTGTGGCTGGTGACCTTCTGGCACCCCTGACAAGTGTCGCTGCTGACAACGCGTGGCGCCTACGTTATGTAACGCAGCGGTGACATGGCGCGTTGAGGCTAGTCAGCAGATAAACGGCACTAAATCAAACGAACGCGGCTGACACACATGGGTGGAATAGATTTGCCTAAAAAGATGGTCGTCAGACGCACCGGCAGGAGCGGCGAATAGCGCTCTCACCAGGTCTACGAAATTAGGAAAACCGAGACCGGCGGCCGGTCCTCACTGGTTGCACCATTTTCTTTATCGTATCGCGAGCCTACGCTAGCTTACAGCATACCTCCAAATCAAATTACACGCTCTGAATTATTTTTTCGCCCTTATATGCTCTTCTGTCTGGCTTACGAAGTCCACATCCGAGCAATAAACATTCGCCCCAGGAGCGCCGACAAACAGTCGCTAATCACGGCTGGATTGTGCAGGCGACGCCATGGCCGACGGCGTGGCCTCGGGCGCCCCGCCACCTCTGGCTGCTCTCGGCTTCCTGGTGGCAGCTCTGCTTCCGGGACCGGGGCAGCGGCTGTAAACGGCCTGGTAACCGCGCGGTGCGGCCCGCTACACCTCGGCACGCGATGGGGGAGGTTTGCGGGCCGGGTGCGATGGTTTGACTGCGGGCCCGAGCAGCGGGTACTGCGTGAGAGCTCCGGAATGCAGAGGACGGACCGGCGATTTGGCGGTAGACGAGTCAAGGTCGCGAACCAGTCTGTACTCACTACTGCCGAGACGTGCGGAGGTAAACTTCAGAGCCCGGAGGCCTGCCTTCCGTCTGCTACAGTGCAAACAAACCACTGCAGTGGCAGACACAGGGCGCGGGACAGACACGGAGCGGGACGGGACACTGGAGCGGGACAAGGGACAGACATAGACCAGAGTGGGACACTCGAGCGGGACACGGGACAGACACGGATCGGGACGGGACACTGGAGCGGGACAAGGGACAGACATGGACCAGAGTGGGACACTCGAGCGGGGCACGGGACAGACACTGGTCACCGCTAATGCCCCAGCAGATCCCGTTTGGTCTGAATAGCCAGCTCGTGGTGTATATTACAATCACGCCACCATGCATGACGCAGTTATTGTGAGCATCAATGCCGCATTGTGGGAGGTCATCGACGTTACCTAATCCGAGTATAAGGCCAGGAACTCTGGCAAACTGTTTAACAAGCGTATTGACGGAGGTCTAAGCTTTGCTTTGACGAGGGAGACGGGTACCCCTCCAAGATCTCGAGAACCACGCTAGATAGCGAAAAACGGTAGGCAACTTTGGGTAGGTCATCCACTTCTCTATTGAAAATACTTGAACCATTTTTGTCAGGTCACATTTGAAGACTTTAGAGGTCAAGACATGCCATAATAGGGATAACATGTAAATGAAGGTTTCCGGTTATTACATCTGAACAAGTAAAAATAGAGCAAAACAATTTAGACCATTGGAATCCTCGCAGCAGGTCGAATCGAATGACATAATACGACCTTGCTAGGTTAAATCAGGTCAAATCAAGAATTTGATCTGAACTGAGGTCAGGTCAAGCTTAAATGAGGTGAAATGCATATCATCAGAACCGCACAGGCGAGGAAATCTAACGCAGTTAAAATAAACACTCTATCACCCATCATCATCCATTACTAAGGTATTCAGTTAAAACCATTTCCCCATGTATTTCCAATATAGAGGTCATGACTCACACCTGACCGTAGGTCATCTATATCAAAAATACCGGAAAATATTTTAGAGAACTCGGTGGGGCCATTATGCCATGAGTTTCAATCGGATAGGTTCACCCTGTTCTGACTTATGTTGTCTTAAACTTTTGAGGTCAGGTCACTTGACCTGTTCAGGTGACCTGACTTGAAATGACCTAACTTTAGAATTTTGACAAAAGTTGGAAAAATGATTAGAAACAAGGTAGGCTAAGTACGGCGGCCCAAGGCGCTAGCCACCGCCGTTTTTATACTCTCCAAAAACAACCCGAGGGGGCGAGCACCCGCCCCCGTCAATGCGAGTGGTAAGCCCACCCAGCAGTCTCTGAACCCTTCCTCTTTCCCAGACTTGGTAGGCATGGTTCTCCATGAGTTACCTCCTGAAACAGAAAACTTTTTCACTAGAGTTGTCAGCAGTTTGTACAATTGATCTCATCCCGGGCGTTTTTAGGAGCCTGAACCATACATTGCATGTAGATCGAGACAACAAAAAAATTGAAAAATTAAATTTTTTAATTGGTACTGCATTATATTATGGACTGACGCAGCGCCTGTATTTCGACTCAGTCAAACAAACAATGACAAACAATGGACACTAACCTTGTTCTGACTTCACGGCTTTTCACATAGAGCGAGGTTTTGATTCAAAATATTACCAGGGGCGGATCCAGCCCGCTGGTTTAGGGGCAAAACCTGTGACGGCGAGATAAAAGGGTTGAGCGGCGGAGGCAGCGGCCGGAAGGATTACATTGGTGCAGCGAAACAATGTTTCACCTTCTTAGAGTTACCTTGTGCATATGCAACGCCCAAAACTGTATTTTACTGAAGGACACACTCCCCGTGATTGATCAATTATGACAGACTAATTTGCTTTGGGGATAGTGGGGTCCAAAGAGGATTTGGGCCTGTTCTATTTCGCTTTGGGGGAATGACCGGATTCCCCCCTCCCCCGATCCGCCCGGGGATTACCATCATGACGCGCATGAACTGGAGCAAACTGGTGTCAAAATTTCGCCTTTATAGACAAGTTAATGCCAAAGAAAACATTTTTCGCTCTCTCAAGCAGCTGTCGTTGTTTCAACTGACAAACAAGCTGTTACGCAGCTGCTGTAGACACGCAGGTGCTGAGCTGAGCCTCTCCGATGCATCATTCCGTGTCTCCAAACTCGGATGGTCATCAACAACAATGTCTAAGACAACATAACGGCTCCGAGGATATTAGCTGATCTGTACTGATTTCGCGACTTGTTATCGCTCGGCCCTAAGTTTAATGTGATAAGCAAGTTAATCGGAGGTAAATTATTGATATGGAACAGTGCATTGATGGTTTTACGATATGCGCACAAAACAAAAAGAACAGGGATGGGGGGCAGCAAAAGTTAAATGAACGCGTCCTGTGACGTCAAATCTTTCACAAACCAATCTTCCCACGCATTAAGCTCCACTGTTTGGCATTCTTCTTTTTGCAATACCGCATTGGTTCAATCAAATCAAATCAAACCAATCAAATTTGATCAAACGCCGGACCCAGAAGAGATAGCGCAGAAAACAACAATCAACACGGTCTTGTTATATTATCACAGGAGCAGCCAGCAGGGGAGGTAATCGGGGGTCTTTTGGGGCGACAACAGCGTCCACTTCGCAGCCTGCACACTTTACAGCCGCCTCAGAGCGAGAGCGCGACCCAGAGGGGGCCAGTGCATGAACGGGGAGGTACAGATGCCTGGTTTCCGAAGACTTCAGCTGCTTATCAAAGGAGGAACACGTCATCAGACAACACAAGAATCATGGCAGCAATCCAATGTGCACTCGAATCCCGCAAATCAACACGTCACAAGCCGACGAAATAATCACTGTAGTGGCCCAACGTGCGCTCAAATCCCGGAGCATCTGTCCGGTCCGCAGGTGTCGAACGCACGCCTCAAACGTCGACAGATCTCACGGCACGGCATTCTCCCACAGTGTGACACCCTTTAATACAAATCACCGCACACCTACTCAGCCTCTCCTCCTCTGGGGCCAAACACAACCGGCAGACAAGTCCCGGGCGCGGTTAGACCGGTAGAAACAGCTCATCCTCCCAGACAGAAGAGCCACGGCCCAACCAGCTCACGTGACCCGGTACTGGACAGCTGTTACACTGAATAGGGCCACTCACGACCGGAATTAGCTGGACAGTAGATACAGATCATGTCGCAACTCCCGCAGATCAGCCGCGGTTGGCTTTAGTGTTGCCGGCGCGGGCACGTGTGAAATCCAGCTGTCCTAATATGACAGATGGCAGCACCAGCGGAAACTGGCTACGGTGGTGAGACGTGCTGGAGTAGTTGCGGAGAGCACACACCAATACAAACCTGTTTTGGGGCACACCATTTGGCTGATATGCGGCATGGCTATATGTCTTTTTCGTAAGCTTTAGATATTCACCTCAGAATGATAGTCTCGGGTTTTGTGCGCTGGTTTTACAGCACAGGAGAGCGTCTCCCCAACATATCGCGCCTCCGGGGTACCCAACAGCACGGGACCGACAGGGGGAAGACAGCCGACTCCGGTATTCAGGAAACAACAGCTGACGACCCCACTGGCCATTCAATCCCACCAGCAACACACCATACGATCAGAAAAGATCTGTGAAAACCGGGAAGCAGCCGCGCAACGATACTTGGCAATCGCCGAAGCGGCAGCCCCTGAGATTAGAGATTAGTTCAACGCCCAAAAATAAAAATTTAGTACAACACTTTACCCTCGACATAGCAGTGCGCCACTATTCCATTTGGAACGGAAACGTATTGTCAGTAAAGCTAGCAGAAACAAAGAGGCTAGGTTGGAGATCTGGCTCCTAATAATGATGTGGTACGTCGCTTTGGAGTCCACGTGACAAGCTATCGAGAATCCTTTCAATTTATGTACCACAACAGTTTCTCACCGTGAGGGAGGTCTACTAAACTGAGAGCTCACCACTAGAAATCTGTATTTTCTGGAGCTTCGCAAACTGCGGCGAACTTGTTCGCCTTCGAGTCGTTTTGGGAATGGTTCGTAGTCACTGGAGCCTTTAGCACTGACATAGAAGTTACAACAGTATCTACATCACCCCGTTGAAAAACCCCCCATAATGCCATCCTAATCGAGTCGACACAATCAGTAGCACACCCAACATAAATTTCACATGTTTTCGTCAGGAACAAGATAGTGGTTCTTTTTCAGATACAGCTTTATAACCCGACAAACTATGACATAACCGGCAGTGTACTTGCATACTCCATAAATACCTGAAACTGATGTAAGTCAACAGAAAGTGATAACAGTGACCTAGGTTGACCAGCAAAAAACATGCCCTAACGCGGCCCACGACAGACTGACCTGAACTAAGGCGGTCCCATACAAGCTGACACTATCCAGTAAAAGCTGACACGGTCCAGTACAGGCTGACGCGGTTCAGTGAAGGCTGACGCGGCCGAGTACTAGCTGACGTGACCTGACCTGGCGAGAGTGAGACCGACACGCGCTGACGGACCCCCAGCAGTCTGAGTCGGGCTGCGGCGGGCAGCACTGGAGCGGCGCCGCTGCGTCAGGAGTGGCGCCACTAGCGCCCGACCTTGCCCAGCCTGGTGTCGGTGCGAGGGTCGGCGATGAGGTTCTGCACGGCCACCAGCGTCTCGTTGATGCGCGTCTGCAGCTGCCGCAGGTCCCGGATGTACAGCAGCCGCAGCACCTTGGCCGCCTCGTTCAACACCGGGTCGCCCGTGTCGAAGCCCAGGTCGGTCGACTCCAGCGGGAACGGCGTGCCCTGCCGCAGGTGCGGGAGTGTAACCATCGGCTCGGCACCACAGTACGGCACAGCACCCCCTTCACTCACCCAGCACTGCACCCCACCCCGCGCGACATAACCCCCCCTGCACGGAACTACAACCTCGACCCTGCACGGCACTCCACCCCACCCCAGCTTTAATGGGTGTTGATGCAGCGTGGAGTTATTGGACTGAATTGCTATCCATAGGCGGCGGAACAACACGAGAAGCAATGCAAAGGCCGGCTAAATCTATTCAACGTGCTTTTGATAGTTATTTCTCACCTTAAATTTTGCCATAACAAGTATAGTCACAAAAGGCAAACAGGAGCTCACGAAAAAAATGCCGGATCTATTTCATTAACGACAAAACCACGGTGGAGGGGTCTGATTTACCTTGACCACCACGGTGGAGGGGTCTGATTTACCTTGACCACCACGGTGGAGGGGTCTGATTTACCTTGACCACCACGGTGGAGGTGTTTGATTTACCTTGACCACCACGGTGGAGGGGTCTGATTTACCTTGACCACCACGATGGAGGGGTCGGCGAGCGCAGTCTTGTTGAGCCGGTCGCAGACGACGCTGCTGACCGCCTGCAGGGTGATGAGGTGGTCCGGGTGTTTCGGCACGTTCAACAGCGCCGCCAGCCTCTCCACGCCCGCGACGAACTCGGCGCTGTTGACTGTGGCGTAAACGAGTCACAACACGTACCTCCACTTTCACGAACACAGGTCACAACCCGCACCGACGCTCACAGGAATACAAGTCACAACCTGCACAGAAACCTTGGCAAACTTACGTTACGACTGGGTATGTAGAGCTATTTAAGACCTTTCGAAAAGTCGAATTTGAGGTTTCCATCAGATGATGATGCGTAATGCAAGTATCAACATTTACTGTCACGTGCAATTGCAGTGCCTTATTCGGCAATAACATAACACAATTTTCAACATCCTTTCGAGGGTCTGTAGGTCAGCATTGTATGACATAAGCGAGCATATTTTCCTCACTACATGTTATAAGCGATGACAAATCATTTTTCCGAATAAGATCCCCAAGCCTGAAGCCCCTACAGAAGTAGGCAGTGCCACTGCCACCAAAATGAAAAAAATGAAAATTGCTCAGAACTTAAGAAAAACAACGAGGTAGATTTTAATGATAACAACGGTAAGTTAATCACGATATAATTTCGGTAGCAGAGGACAACAAACACACTGCTCTTATAAAAAACAACACAATTCTCTGTGTTGATCCGGATATCGGTGCACATTAGCAATTCTGTCGGGCCTCGGCCCAGCACGAGCGCGGTACTCACAGTCGAGGTTGTCCAGCGGGTTCTGCGAGGGCGGCTTGGACGCCGGCTCCGGCGCCCCGTTCGCCGTCACGCTCTGGTACTTCTTCAGGTTCTCACCGTACGTCTACACACCAGGCGACGCGTTAGCGGACCGGAACTGCATACTGAATACGGGGCTAGTGAGAAAGTTCACCCCGGAGGGCTGGTGGCAACACAGAGGGAGCACACAGCACGAGAACATTTTCCCAGTATTTGGTCTGGGATGGAAGCCGAGTGAGTCGAGTCGAGTGGGATGGAAGTAGAGTTAAAAAGAACGTAACAGCGGCAAAGTCCGGTTTTCTGCCCGAGCACTAAAGAGATCCTGTACAAAACGTGGCGAATAGCCGCCTGGCTTATGCTACCGCGGTGTTTCAACTAGCAAAGCGTCATCCCCACTGATGCTTTCGTCAGAAATACATCAAAAGATAAAGCAGGGAGCACTAATAATTTGAAACACAGAGCTGATGTGCGTTGGGGAGCGCCGACATTATAGGTTACATGCCGTATGACATTTGATGTCGGCGCACCCCTCAGCCCCTACGATGAGTACCGCCCGACTGTGAATACCGCGAGGTACCTATGCCCTGGGGGCTCGGTGCGACCACACTCACGAGTCGGACAGCGCGGCCCAGCAGCCAATCCAGAGCCCCGTCCAGGTCCTGCGCGTCCACCGGCGCCGCCAGGTCCGTCAGGTACTTCTGGAAGGCCGCCGGCCACTCCTCAGAGTCCAGCTGTCGCAGTGGCTGTCGGTCCCCTACCGGGTAGTGTCGGATCCGCTGCTCCTCCAGCCATAGCGCCGCCGACCGGCGCTGCTGCACCTCTGTAACCATGGCAACGGTGTCACATACCAAGACAACTCAAGACATAGCACCGCCACCGGCGCTGCTGCATCTCTCTAACCATGGTACTGGTGTCACACCCAACTAATCTCCAGCCATAGCGCCGCCGACCGTCGCTGCTGCACCTCTGTAACCATGGCAACGGTGTCACATACCCAGACAACTCAAGACATAGCACCGCCACCGGCGCTGCTGCGCCTCTGTAACCATGGCAACGGTGTCACATACCCAGACAACTCAAGACATAGCACCGCCACCGGCGCTGCTGCATCTCTCTAACCATGGTACTGGTGTCACACCCAACTAATCTCCAGCCATAGCGCCGCCGACCGGCGCTGCTGCACCTCTGTAACCATGGCAACGGTGTCACATACCCAGACAACTCAAGACATAGCACCGCCACCGGCGCTGCTGCACCTCTCTAACCATGGTACTGGTGTCACACCCAACTAAACTCCAGCCATAGCGCCGCTGACCGGAGCTGCTGCACCTCTGTAACCATGGCAACGGTGTCACATTCAGCACAACTCCAGCCACAGCCCTGCTGCACCTCTTTAACCATGATAACGGTGGCACACCCAACATAACTCCAGTCACAGCACCGCTGCACCACTGTAACCATAGAGCAACGGTGTCACACTCAACAAAACTGCAGCCACAGCGTCGCCAACCGGCACTGCCGCACCTTTGAAACCATGACAACGGCGTCACACCCAACCCTCCTCTGGCGACAGCACCCCACACCATCGCTGCTACCTGCTACACCTATAAGTAACCTATATAGTATAATAAGTACCTATATAGTAACCTATAATAAGCACACCTATATAGTAAGATAGTCTGAAAATAATCAAACTAAGCAAGCAACTTACCTGTGTGATCAAATTTGTCCACCTCAGGGTAACCGAGAGCTTTCAGCTTCCTGTGAAACATTTTCTTTTACCTGAAAACAAAATACAGATATCATATCGATCTATGAACCGCACTTCCCACCATAAGCATCGCCACCAGCAAAATAAGTGAGGGAGCCAGCCAAACTTCAACCTGATGCTGACAATAAACTTTCCACGTTATCAAAAACTCAGAATTTGGGCCCTCCTTGCCTGCAGCACCAGTTGGTTATAAACATGTTCGGTTTTCTGCCATTTCGACTGAGATCAGGGAAATTTGGGTCAAAAAGTGGGGGGGGGGTGGGCGTCCCCTTAGCCCTCCCCTTTCCGACGCTTATGCTTCCCACTCATAAATGTTTTCATTGCCATGTTTTTTAGATAAAAACATGACAAAAAAATTTGAAACAAAAAATATACAAATGGTCAGTTGTAGCTGCATCTTTTCTTCAAAGAAAGGGGTACAAAAAAAGATCTGGGTGACCCGACCACTTGAGAAATTCTACCTCCATGCTGTCTGTGTTTGGAGGCAACAAAAGCACATGATACAGGTTGAGATGCTCAGTTGGTGCTGATCACTAGCAATATCAATGATCTGTTTACCAGTACTTCTTCACAAAATGTATCTTTATTACTATTACAGAATACAAGGAAATACCATTATCAACATTTAATTATCATTTTAATTGTTCATTTTTCTTTTCTATTCCCCATCATCTTCATTATTTTAATCTAACTTTCCCCATTAGGTAGGTACTATCTCTTCTTTTTACCTTATCGATTCCATAAATTCATAAAAGGACTCATTTATGAGCCAGTTTTTATTCTGCTCACCAATGGTTTACTGATATCTAATTGGTACCTAACAGAAGCATGGTGTTTTAAAAACAATAACTGGAGCATTGGCAGATGCAAGGGGGGCCATTCTGGCCATGGCCCCCCAAAGTGCTGGAGGGGGGCAAACTATCTTTTGGCCCCCCAAACGCTGGGAAATTAAAAAAGGTGTTTACACTAGGTCTGTAGAGCAAAAAAATCGCTCCCACCCCCCCCCAGAGAGCGATCATGCACTTTGGAAAGGTAGCTTATACTAGGTCTGTCGAGGACTGAAAAATGGTGTTTACACTAGGTCTGTAGAGCAAAAAAATATTCGCCTCCACCCCCACCCCCTCCCCCAGGAGAGGGTGACATGGGTTTGGCCCCCCAAAACTCGGGTCTGCATCCGCCCCTGAACTGGAGGTGCCCAAATGTGAAAAAATTTCTAAATACCTTATCACAACGAATGGTATAATATGATGTCTGTTTCAGTCCTCCAACTGGTCCGCTGAACTGCATAAGATCAATCTAAACTCAACAAAATGAAAAATTTGAATACTGACAGGATATTTCAACACCACTTTGAATTTTTATTGGGGTGCCAAGCACTGCCAAGGCACCAAACACAATAGTATAAATCCACATCCCTGGTACCATACATTTTGACAAAACATAATTCAATACACACAACAATAATTGATCCTGGAACATTTTCCAGAAACTCTAAGTTTGGAGCCCTTGTCATCAAATAAATATCCACATACTTGGGGCAGATCCAGAAGGCAGCAAAGGGATTTTCCAAAACAAATCCTGTTTGCAAGATTTTGTTAGGAAAACAACTTCCACTTTGTAAAAGTTTTCCACATTTTTGGGTGTGCTGTATTAAAAAACCATCACTCTACTCTAGATGTGACACTGCACTGATGTTTGATTTTATATACATAAAGAAAACAATCGATGAGCATTTGAAACAAGAAAACTGTCACAAGGAAATCTTGTTTTAAGCAAATTGAGCAATTAGAAAAGGGGAAAATATATTCTTGCATCCAGTTTATCAGATCTAATTTTTCCATACAGTGTCATTTTTAAGAATTTTGACAAAGTGATATATTTCCTTTAAATGCCAGGGCAGTCTCTATTGCACGGTGTCACCCATTCATTGCCTCCTGAAAAATTCCCGCCAGTGAAATCATGGTTTTTTTGGTAACAGAGTTGCAAAATTTATTTGAATCCATACATCTATATTTATATCACAGAGCACACCTGTTAAAAATACAAACACGACAAAACATACAGGCACAAGGATGAACATGTCTAAATGTTTCAAGTAAATATGTAGGACTTGACAAGCAATGGAAGTAATTTGAAAAATATGGTCATTTGTGCAGAGAGGGAAGCCTAACTGGAATCAGCAGTCAGTCTGCTGGATCAGATGGGAGCTCACTAAGAAACACACACCAGTGGCATGCCTAGGGGGTAGGCGCAGAAAGTTTATTTTTGGTAGCATTATGGGAGGAATTTACATGAAATGAAATTTTAGAGGCATGCTTGGATATATTATAGTGCTATTTTAAAGTAGAGACTGATGTAGGTAATGCTTTCGCCGACTCTTTTATTCAAGCCAGGTTAAAAAAACAACGTAACCGGCTTCAGGGCTGTAATCAAAACTACCTATGATAATAACGATTTTAAATTTCCACGTTATCCTAAGTCCGTCACTGATATCCTTTTTTATTACAAATAAACAGCCAGCAAACATTTTTTACACAAATTATATGAAATCGTTCCTTACTTACCTGCTACTTACTTTTTTTGTTATAACGAGGAGAGAAAAAACACAACATGTGTATTCAGAACATGGATCACGGAGACGTCGTTTGATCCATGTTCAGAACATAAATGTTTGCTTAGATGAAAACTGCGCATAGCAGACAATATCAGATGGAATTTAAAGTCACGTGTTTATAAATGAAATATTGTATGACAGCTGCGTGGCATAGGGGAAAAGTCACATTGCTTACATAAGCATAATTAGCCCGTAAATACCTTCCAGTTACTTATAGAGTCCATGTTATAGCTATGAACCACGTCAACGTTACTCAGTTTTGTAGTACCCGTGCCCCGTGTTATTCTGCCGTGCAGAACGCATACTAGTATGCCGCACGCATGCGCAATACGGTATCTTGTGGTCATGATACCGTACTGCGCATGAGTGTGACATACTATTATGTGTTCTGCCGGCAGAATAACACGCCTATTATTGTACCCAAGGAAGGTATTGTACCTGGCTTATTATTTATTTTTTTGGGAGTGGTTATTGAGTGTGTGCGTGTGTATGAATATTAAGCTCAGTATCTATTGCCTGCTTGCTTTTTGCCGAGTTGACGCGTTATTCGTAGCAACTTGTGATATGATATTGCTTGTCCTTTTTACCTATTAGGTATTTCACAATTTATTAACTATACTTTTTATTTGAATCACTGGTCTCTAACCTCAATCCAGTATAGAGTCAACCAATTGGAAGGGATGGGAAAGTGGTATGGTAATTTATTCTTACTAATTAAATCTACCTGTGTATCTTTAATGATGACCCTTTTTGGCCAATCCCTTACTTTGCTCCCCAGCCTCAATGGAGGCCCTCAATTGTAAATTTATGGGGAACATGACGATGAGAGGATGTCATGCTAACTTTGGGCCCATGTGTGTGTTTCCTGTTCTTGTTGTTGGCAAATAGACATGGAAAGTTTCAAATCTACCTTCCAACATAGCCATTCATTCGGTATTATGGTAGTAGGCAGATCACATCTCACGGTTCAAAAGGATCACATCAGAATGTCCAAAGTTCAAAGGGTCTAATGTTCATAGCTTCCATTCTTTGAAAGTTAGACCTTTTGAATAAGAAGTCCAACAATCAAAAGGTCCAAAGAGGCGTGCTCAGATGCACGAGTGGGGTGCATGATGCTGCAGAGGCGTGCTAAGACACATCAGTGGGGGAAACTGTGGTCAGCGTTCCCAAGAATAGCTACGTTCCCAATAATGGGAATATTGACCCATATTTGGGAACGCTTCTTCCATAAATGGAAACGCACGTTCCCAAGGATGGGAACGCCCGTAACGAGGTTTTCAGAAAACACAACAGGAGCTTAGAAAAGACAAGGGGAATCTTTCTACCTGGTCAATTTTAACTCTTCTTAAAATTTGAGGGGGAGTTCTACTTTGAATTAGAAAATCTGTCTTTGAACCCTCCCTCAAATATTCGTCTAAACTGCGCGATCCAGCCCCAACAGTAAAGAACGATGGAAAGATTGCTCTGAAACTCTGCAGCCAGGCAGGTATTATTTTTTAGATAATTTTGGGGAAATTCAATGAAAAAATAGTAGTATAAAAACATAATTCCAAAATTATAGACGGAAAAAATATTTCTCTTGGCGTCACACAGTTGCTGCCCACCATGTGCTGACGAATGAGGAAATAGAGGAAAACCGTGCCTTTCATCTGTTTATGAAGTAAGTAGTGCTTAAAAGTGGTATTTTCGCATTTTCTAAGCTTTTTATATTGATCTGTATCAGAAAGTTTTTAGATCCTGTAGTTTTTGTCCCCAAGATCGTTTGAATTATTCTGTAGTGTTTTGATGAATTATGGTGCGTCGATGCATCAACTCGATATTTTCTACTGGGGTGCTTCATTTATAGGCAGATCCAGGCGGGGAAAGAGGGTCACGTTTCCCCCGATCGACCCTCAGCGCCCCTCCCCCATCGACCCTCGGCACCCCCCATCGACCCTCGGTGACCCCCTGATCAACCCTCGGCGCCCCTTAAAATGGTCACGGCGCCCCCTGAAAGGTTGATGGCGCCCCCTGATATGTCGCTTCCCACCGCCCCCCCAGGATGCGAAAATCCGATAAGATTTTGCGCCCACCTAATAGGGGTTCCCTAGGGTCTCAAGCTGCCCCCTCAAGATATCAGAGTGCATGTAGTAAAAACATACGCGGAGACTGATCGAAGGCTATGGCGGGAGACGCTTGAGTCCCTAGCCCCCCTCCAAAGACGTCCTGGATGTGAGAATTGGCCACTCTATGATATAATTTGGCACCCCCTGCTCGGATGACGCCCCCTTTCGAAAAAAGCTTGGATCCGCCTATGCCTCCTTCTACTCCTTTGAGCCTGCTTCATGCAGGGGTAGGGGTAGGCCTTTATACTTGGGCCGCTATCATAGGCGGAACCAGGATTTCCGATCGGGGGGACGCCTTCCCGGGGGCGCCATTCTTTACCGGAAGACCCTCTTGGATGGGCGCAAAATCCTATCGGTGGGAGCCGATTTTTTGCATCCTGGGGGGGGTGGGAAGCAGCATTTCAGGGGGGCCGTGACAATTTCAGGGAGCGCAGAGGGTCGATCGGGGGGGGCACAAACTCCCTTTGCCCCCTGGATCCGCCTATGGGGCACGTGCCCACTTTGCCTCCTGGATCCGCCTATGGCCGCCATATTTTTTCCGGAAAACTGACATATTGAAATAATTCGGTAGATATACACCTTTATTTGTTTCAAGCTGTCTGAAATTCCAGTTTGAATCTACGATGGCAAATGCGTTTCCAAATATGGGTCATTGTTCCCATTGTTGGGAACGTAGTCATTCTTGGGAACGCTGACCACAGTTTCCCCCACTGACATGACAATAGGAGGAAATGAGGGTTAGGTTAGGTTAGGTGTTAGGTGTTAGGTTAGGTTAGGTTAGGTTAGGTTAGGTTAGGTTAGGTTAGGTTAGGTTAGGTTAGGTTAGGTTAGGTTAGGTTAGGTTAGGTTAGGTTAGGTTAGGTTAGGTTAGGTTAGGTTAGGTTAGGTTAGGTTAGGTTAGGTTAGGTTAGGTTAGGTTAGGTTAGGTTAGGTTAGGTTAGGTTAGGTTAGGTTAGGTTAGGTTAGGTTAGGTTAGGTTAGGTGAGGTGAGGTTAGGTGAGGTGAGGTGAGGTGAGGTTAGGTTAGGTGAGGTGAGGTGAGGTGAGGTTAGGTCAGGTCAGGTCAGGTCAGGTCAGGTCAGGTCAGTTGTGTATGCCCTTGGTCCCTATTTCGTAATTTGGGGATATCACCCCTTTTTCCAGATTCTGAGTGCGCCTCTGGTCTGGTTACGACTTTGGGAAATGTTTTAGAAATATCCCCACATTCTTCAAGAAAAACCCAAGAGGTGAAACAGACAGAAGGAGGGAGGGTTAGAGGAATAGCATAAAGTGGTACTCAGACCAGAGGTGCACTCAGATTATGGAAAGAGGGGTAATATCCCCAGACTAGGAAATAGGGACCAAGGGCATACACACCTGACCTGACCTGACCTGACCTGACCTAACCTAACCTAACCTAACCTAACCTAACCTAACCTAACCTAACCTAACCTAACCTAACCTAACCTTACCTAACCTAACCTAACCTAACCTAACATAACCCTCATTTCCTCCTACTATCATGTGCCTTAGCACGCCTCTGCGGCATCATGCACCCCACTCTCATGCATCTGAGCACGCCTCTTTGGACCTTTTGATTGTTGGACTTCTTATTCAAAAGGTCTCACTTTCAAAGAATGGAAGCTATGAACATTAGACCCTTTGAACTTTGGACATTCTGATGTGATCTTTTGAACCGTGAGATGTGATCTGCCTACTACCATAATACCCATTCATTCTACCTGGAGCTACTTTACAATTTCTTGGTCCAGTAAAAAATATGAGTTGAAATCTGAATGTAAAATCACTTTCCTTAGCTGTCAATGTGATCTTGTCTGGTCTGTCAATCAAGATACACAGAAGAACAAGGCCATCAAACATCATATTACCAGCACTATATCACTTGTGCTGTAGAAATAATACTTGATGAACTGGATGGCTGGTGTATCCTGATCAACAGCCTGATCCAGATCACAATTTGGTCATGAAAACTAGGCTAAAGAAGTAGCCAGTTGGCTTTCATCCTCCTACTAACAGGACCCTCCCCACTCTAAATCCCAGTCTGCAAAGTATGACACTACTGTTAAGCTCTCATCTGTGTGAACGCTTGTAGGTCTGCTCATCTTTCACATCTGGTATGGATGTCCTAGTGTGGCCAGTGATGACACCAAGGCTCCCAGCAAATGAACTGCATGGTAAAAAATCAGTCTGCACAGTGGCACTGGTGCTGATTGGATGCACCAGTAATCTGAGAACCCCTGCACCAGTCTTCTACCAGTCACTGAAAGCTCACATCAGAGCCTGCTGGTCAGAACTTCACTCTCAGTTTCATCATGCTACATTCCTTTAGCATTCATTTGAGCTTTCCCCAATATGCTTCAGTTTGTTGCAGACGAATCATTTCCCTCATCTCTCACTCTAAACCCTGGGCCCTGATCGGCAACTAAGATTCTTAGCTAAGACTGTCTTAGCTAAGACAGAGCATGCGCAGTACATCTCACGCCACCCGGCTAGCCACCTAGCGGTAAGACTGGCGTTAGCTCCTGCATGACATCACGAAAGTATGACGTCAGCACTAAGACTGTCTTACTTGTCAGCTAAGACAGAAAATAGTGACTGCGCGCAGACTGAAATATCGGCATATCTGGCGCACATGGGATGATTAGAGCAAGTTGCGTTTTGCGGTGCGCCAATCTGGTGTGAGTGGTTCTCAGTCGTGGATAACGATGTATGTACCTTTTACTCACCGTCTAAAGGTAGAAGAACGCGCAAACACTACAAGGGCGTGCCAACTGCCCTCTAGTGCTAAGAATATGAACCAACAAATTGATTTCCCTGCCACCTGGTGCTAAGACTGGCGTTACACCGATGACGTCACTGTTCATGACGTCGATTATGACGTGTCTAAGCCTACGAATATTCTTAGATGCCGATCAGGGCCCAGAACTTCAGATTGTGGTTCTTGCTCACTTTGGATTTTGGTTCCTGCTCACTTCAGATTTTGGTAGGTACCTGTATCAACAGCAGTGACTATTTGTGTAGTTTAACTGAGAGAAGCACATAATTAATTGCATTATATGTAATAAACTTGCAGTTCTTTATTAAAAATCCTTTTTAAATGAAATGCCAGCACTACTTAATCATTGAAGAATCAATAAAGTACCTATTATTTACTGGAAAATGTATAGTTTTGTGCAGATACTGTATACAGACCAACCATATGCCAACTTAGCAAATTTATCCACCTATCACAGATTCTTGTCAAGGGCCCACAACATCCTGCCAGATTACCTCAATCCTATCTGCCTGGCTGGCCTGTTGTGGGCGATGCTGCGTTTGGAGATGAGCTCAGCTCAGTTGGGCAAGATGCTAAACACATTTTCTTGGCTCTCATCACTCCATTTTTTATTAGGCTAACTCTCTGCTTCCTGATGGTTGATTATCCATTTTTATAATCAGCTGATGCCATTGGACAGCCTTTCAGAATAAATAGATGTCACAATTTGTCTATATTGAAATAATCATAGTGACAGAAGTGTCGCACAGAAAAATGGTGAACAAAGTGGAGCCAATTTTGATTTACAAATGTTTGTCACGTTGTTCAAGCTGCCGATGTTTACTCTAGCTTCTCCATATTAGCTATGTAAAACACACATGGATCATTGGCAGTTCGTTTTCCAGACACTGAAACGTGCAATTATCAATAATCCTCAGTTGCCAAGAATTTTGGTCAGCTCACCAGCAGGATCTTGTACCAAGTCCCGACGGCGGCAGTGATAGAACGTGCTGAGGGCCCCGCCAGCGACAGTGACAGTGCAGTGCTGAGGGCCCCGCCGGCGACAGTGACAGTGCAGTACCGAGAGTCCCGCCGGCGACACTATGCAGGTGACGTCGGCTCAGGCGGCAGCGCTCTCTTCTGTGTCTCCGGACCAGCTGGAGGCCCTGGCGGAGCAGGTCAGCTGCCGACTGGAGGGCTCCTCCGCCGGCGGCGCCGCCTCTGACGCCCAGCTGGCGCTACTGGCGGTACTCCTGGCGGCTGCGCGCTGCCGACGGCGCCGGGCCGCAGCTGCGTGCAGCGCTGCTGACTGCCGACCTGCCGCCGCCGCTGGTGGAGCCGCTGCTGGCCGAGGTGGCCGGCCGCCTGGACCGCACCCGGCGCGCTCTGCTGGCGGGGCAGCGGCCGGCGGCGTCGCTGGTGGGGCTAGAGTGGAGGCTGTCGGCGGAGGTGGGCACTCGCGCTCTGCCGGTGTGTCTGCGGCCCGAGCTGCTGCTGAGACTGACTGAGGAGGACGCCGACGGACGGCAGCGGCGCACCACGCTGGAAGTGGCTCCCGAGGACCTGCGCCGCATCACCACGCAGCTGGAGCAGGCTCTGGGCAGCAGACCGCGCCGGCTCCTCCACTCGTGAGGAAACCACAGGTGCTGCGAACGGGAGGCAGGGCCGGGACCAGGTGGAACTGAACTGAATCACATCCAGTCAATACGGCTGTCACCTCGAGAGATTGTCCCTCTAAAGTCGGCAAAGGCATGTGCGGATACTCTTCTGGATGTTGGACGGACTAGAACTTGTTACGGTGTGGTGGCTTAGCACATATATAAAAATTCAGCCGTGAAAATAAATGTTCAATCTAGAAGACGGGATCCAGAAAAGGTGTTGGTGTTAAGATTTCATGGTTCTGCTAACCGAAACGTCAAGTGTCACGGAAGTCAAGTGTCATGAAAGTATGCAAGCCATTTAAGAGTAGACAAGTCTATCATATGTGGAGAAAAAGTAATGTGTGGGTGACAAATACGCTTTGAGCGTCTACATTTACGAGTTTGTGGTGGCCCACTTCTGAAGAGTTTCACCCATTTATCTTGGCAATGTGGTCACTGATTGGCGTATGCTTTCTGAGATAGAACGTTAACTGTGGAGGTTAACTAACTATAGCCTCTGACGTTATCGTTAATTCGATGTCTTTGTTCGATATGCCGGGATTATACTGATCGTTTCATTGTTAACTGAGCTCTGTTATCGTTTCTTGGCTAGATAAGCTCAGAATGCATGATATCTTCGCGAGGGTTTTCACTTTATGTGCTATATACCCAAAAGCTCGTCCAGATATGTGTATGAAGCAGTCTGGTAGATTTTTGTTGGCGAACATATCTGCAATTAGAACTGTGAACATAGTTGTATATGCCTATCGATTTAAATTGTCAATCGATGTTATAAAGCCATCGTGTGCATAGCGGGGATTGCACAGTGAGAAGGACAGAAAAATATATGACAATGATTCTCGATTTTAGTTTATCCATCACGAAAGCTACGTCTGGCGCGTAGAAAAAGTGCAGTTTCATGTTAATGAATAACTTCTTGTGGAAGATATAAACGTGGAGGTACATGTCTCTTGTGTAGGCACCAGCTTGGCTCGAATTCCATTGATAAGCCCCGCCATTCTCGGGAGGGCGGGGAATACCGCGCGCTCTCTGACTAATCGTCGCCTCTTTCACTTCTGAGTCAAGGGTAGCGTATGTTGCTATCGATTGAGCAGGGACAGCGTCTCTCGGGGGCGGGGCTTCTGACCCTGTCATGTTTGCCCGCTCCAGCACTGGAGTTCACTAGTCGCGGCTGCCATGAGATGTTGCGTTGCTACGGATTGACCCCGGCATTGAGCATGTCCAAGCCAATCGCCTCAGGTGGATCCGACGCCAAAGCTCGAAATTGCTTGCGTTATTTTCGGCATTGTTATGGATGCAAGACCGGAGAAAATTAGGCCGTTTGAATTTTGGAGTAGTATATTGCCAAATTATGAATAAATACGTGCGGTCACTCTACTTTTCTTCACAGGACACGGTAAATACTGGGAACACCTGCGAATTCACTGGCTAACAGTTCACACATCGTTCCCTGCCCCACGCTCCAACCCGCCCGTCCTCTGCTGCCGCTGCTCTGCGCTGCGGGCGGCCGCGCCTCTCTGCCTCCCTCCTCACGCTCCGCACTCCCCGGACGAGCACTGAGAGGTGATGTCGGAGCCCAGGGTGAAGCTGCTGCTGCAGCAGTGTACGTCTGCCGAGCTGCGCCTGCCGGAGCCACAGCCGGACTCGGACGTCTCCGCACTGCGGGAGAGCGGTGCTCCCGACCCGGACGGCGTGGTGCGGGTGAGTGCTG
This sequence comes from Lepas anatifera, assembly GCA_034440635.1. Classification (NCBI taxonomy): domain Eukaryota; kingdom Metazoa; phylum Arthropoda; class Thecostraca; family Lepadidae; genus Lepas; species Lepas anatifera. The sequence continues at coordinate 81,779 of JAOTON010001229.1, forward strand.
TCACTACGTGATGACATCGTGACAGTCACAGCACAATCCAGGCTGAGAGTGCGGCCTCGTCACGTGAGAAGTTAAGATCATTCAAATGTGAAAATTTGTTGCGTAGTTTGGCGAATTCAGGTGTGTTTGGCGACTTGGAGATGTGCAACATGCTAGCCTGCGATGACATCATCTAGTATGAGTGACGTCGCTCCAGCATCTGTGACATCACTCGCACATCTGTGACGTTACTCTCCGTGCCCGGCAGATCGGCCGTGGCCTGGTGGTGTTCGTGTGCTTCCTGTCGGGCTGCGAGGCCGCCGATGTCACACGCGCAGCCAACACTGCGCTGAGCCTCCGCCTGAGCGAGCCGCCGCCTGCCGGCGACGGTGGCGCCGCCAGACGGACGTCAGTCACTCTAGCGGCGGGTGACGTGCTGGTGGTGCCGCAGGCCACGCTAGGAGGTCGCGTGAAGGGGCGTCAGTTTCAGTACCACGGTAACGTGGATAAGGCCGCTGGAGCGGGCCTGTACGCCCAGTTCGTGTCGGCACTGGCAGAGGGCGCCTGTGCGGTGGAGGGGTGGCGTGAGGCGGGCTGCAGGGTCAGGTGTGGAGTGTTCGGCGCCCGGCAGGTGCTCAGTATGACCACCAACGGGCCCTTCACGCACGCGGTGGAGCTGTGACCCGGTTACGCGGGTGGGCCCTGCCGTAAATGCCGTGTATGTTTCGAGACCTCGCCCGTAGCCAGTTTTTGATATTATGATCATTCGTAATGTTTGATGAAGGAAAGTGGTTTAAGAAGTGGTAGACAGTTATCATTTTATCGTGATCGATCTCCGCGCCATCTGTGTGTTGGTGGATCAGTTCACGCTGGAGGGCGTTGAAGACTGCCATCACGTTGACTCGGGTTGGACATCACGGATCATTGCTATAGCACGGTCACGGTCCGGTGGCACGGTCCGGGATGGTATCAGGGAAATGCCTCGCTAAATCATCTAAATAGGCCTTGTGGTAGCTAGCGTACAAATCGTTACGGCGAGTTAAGGGAGTTAGAACTGACTCGGACTGGTTTCGATATGTCTAGAACCTCGAGTCTTAGGCGTTCGACGCCTGTGGGCTTAGTTTGGACCTTTGCGTCGGACGCTAGTGCATTACGCACCACCCCCGACTGTATAGTCGTAGTTGATGTGAGATCCGGGTAAATAATTTGCGCCAGCTGTAGTGAATTCCAGGCATTGATAATTGCATCGGCGGGTATAACACGAATTCCAATGAATGACATTTTATGAAAAACCCTATTTTACCATCGAACTGTCGACGAGGTGTGATTGTGTTGCACGTGTTTACCACAGCTCCGTCCTAAACGCAGGAGGCCTCACTCCCGCTCTTCCCCGGTCACACTGGATTTGTCACGTGACCACCGCGCGTCAGCTGATTGTGCTGACCACGGACCACAGAGGAGTGGTCTGTGGGTGGGTTATTGAGCAGGCGCGCCGGACCAACACTGTGCTTTGAGGGAAATAAAGCTCAATTGAGTGAGGCATAAGTTCTCTGATATATTTCGCTCGACTTATGTCTTGTTGCAAAATTTTGAGAATGACTGGTGCCAGCAATGCGAACAAGGAGTGCGTTTTAACCCGCATCTAAAGCGAATAACCTACCCTTCTATGTGTGAATATTTGTAGTATATCCGTAGTTTGACATTTTATGATTATAAGTTGATAAGGTGTTCACTGGCCTGTCCGCTCGAATGCGGATGTAAAAAAGCACTGAAGATTGTATATTCGGGCACAGCCTTTCATCATAATCATGTAGTAAATATCAACAATTCTCAGTCATAGTGTAGCCAGATCTTGAATTGAGCTTCACACAAATGCCTTTTAGAAATAATTGTTTGAAAAATTGTATGTCGTGACAGCAACGATCGTGATACCCCTAAGATCTATCTTCAGTGTTTTTTACATCCGGTTTCGAGGGGACAGGCCAGCGAACACCTTGCATTTTATGATTATCATAATTTTAATTCTTGATATAATTTTTTTCAGTTTTGATTTCCTTTTTGTTTTTGGGTCTCAGCCCTCTGTGTTTAGCTGATGGCGTGGTGGGAGGGGTAGGAGGCGATAAACCGTCAGGGACCGGCTATGCCTGGGTGGGTGCCTGACCCTAGTGTACAGAATGGCGCGACCGTGCTCTGGTGCTCCGACCCAAGATTCCCTTACTTTATAGGTTCGTCAATTAAATCATTTTAGGTGCCCTAATCGACGTTATCACGTGGCCGCAAGTGTGACATCATTTTTATCGTGACAAATTGAACGCAAACAATGCCTAGACCATTATCAAATCAATCCTTAATTCAAGGGAAGCAAGGTAAGAAGGACGGTGCTCTTCAATGGATCTATGAATCGTGTATTTTTTTGCATGTGCTACAAATGTAAATCAAGGCAAAATAGGTGCAATATAAACTGTGAAGCAGGGGACAATTCCGTTTATATTTCGATATCAATCAATTTCTTCGCGTCCCCAATAGTAGTACTGGATTCAGAAATGGTTCAGGTAATGTATGCAAAAATAAAAATTGCAACGGTACAAATCATCAGTGAATGAAACCCAGATCTGGACCAACATTATTCATGTTTTTTTAATGGATGGGTGACTATGTAGGTATTTAGGTAGGCTATGTAGGCTATTGGATGCTATGTAGGTATAAAGGACTATGAAGGATGAATGAACCAATCAAACAATGAACTACTCACTCTATTTGAAACCATCCATTCCGGAATTGAGTGTATTTTATACTTATTCAGAATTCATTTGGATCGATGCTTCAAATGTTTGCAAGCAACCGAACCTTCCCTCAAATCCCAATTCTGAGTAGCACCGGCCAAACGTACGGCGTGACCATCACGATGGTGGTTTGTCCTGGGTGACGTCATGGGCAGAGACTGGAGTCGTTGATCCCCCTGGTTCCGCCCGTCTCCAGCTCGTGCCAGCAGACGGCCGGGGCACCAGTCCCCTGTACACAGTGCGCGGTGACATTGCGTGCGCAGCAATGGCACGCGTTATGTTCATTATGGTCTGAACTCCACTCAGTCCTTTTCCTGTTTTTCCTGCGATTCCTCGCTTGCACTGAAGCGGACGTGTATTGCAAAAAGTTCGTAAACAATACTAAGAAGAGCAGCTCTCCCGCAGACCGGAGCCTGGAGATGGGCGAATGGTGCCCAACGGTGTTAGAGGCTTTTCCCAGATGGGTTAAAAACACGAATACAAATTTGCCTCTACAAGTCGACTCGATTAAAAAATTATAGTTGTTTGACATGCTGGACCCTCGTGCTCAGATGCTAGGATACGACACATATAAAAGTACCTCTCAGGAATATAAAAAACACGCTGTGGACTGCAGGCATAAACGCGAATTCACAGTGAACCCTGAGCTACCAACAATACTGTCCGTGACTGGCACCCACCTTCCACGGAGTCTTCACACGCACGTTTATAATCGCACTCTTTCCTGGCCTCGCACCGTCACACTACCTCACTGCACTGGCTCGCCACCTCTGTAACAGTCTCGCCAGCTTCCGCTCCCATTTCCGCCGTCTCCAAACCCTGCCGTGCTCCGCTCCGGCTCATTTGGCGGCGGCGCGCGCTTTTTCTGGCGCGCCGTCGCTGCTGGTGCGCAGTTCGGTGACGGGACCGAGAGGTACGGCGGCGTACTCGGCCGCGGACTGGTACTGACCGGGTCGGCCGTACAGCCAGTACGCCAGCCCGCCGAAAATCACCATCTCCCCCACCAGCACTATGTTCTGGATAACTGCGACAGGGAGGGGGGGTATGTCCCATCAGCGGCCGAACAGCGGGACGTTTCTGGTCCCGGCCGGGATCTCACTGCGGTACCAAGTCACTGATTCGCTAACGAGGCTAAACGAGTGCTTATACTTCACTTAAAATGTCTACTAACACTGTGCATTCTTGGCGAAAGTATTCGTGAGATATCTTACGCACTTCTTTGGGAGCATATGCTTACGGGGCTTATGTTCTCAGTACTCAGCTTGAAGCTAAGCCACATATACGATATTGATATCACAATTAACATTAGCACTATCCTGCTAAGTAGTTATCCTGATACGAATTAGCTGTTATTTTTAGCGAAGCTGACACTAGAGAGATTCACCAGAGATTTTATAACATATTAAATCTCAGGTAAGTTTGTTTTTGCTCCTTATTTTAGATCGTGAGCATCCCCACAGAAAAATAATGTGAGGGGTCCTTAACACCCGCACTGGAGGGGGTCTGGCACTAACGCGCACTGGAGGGGGCCTGGTAGGCCCCCCCCTAAGATCTCGGAAACTAAGAGGGTTAGAAAAACGCCACTTGGTAGATGGGCGGGGGCGATGGTGATCTACATGATGACCAATTATCATTGACCTAGGTCAATATCTTCAAGGTCAAACGAGGTCGTAAAGGTCAAATATTGGCCATGCTGGTATCGATTGATAAATGCTGTGATTATGCAGGAAAATGGCGGGAATAAGCTAAAGGCGGACAAGGTTCATAGAGAAGAGGTCTCAAAGAGGCTTCCCCACAACTTTTGGGTCAAGGTCATTCAAGGCCATTGACCTTTAAGGTCACCATATGGTATACTACTTATTATTTACACTTTGACTAACACTGTAGCCACTGTTTGGCGGGAAATGAGGATTGACCTTTCCCAATGAACTTTGACCTTGACCTTTGACCTTGAACTTTGTATTGGGGTACCCTACCGATGACGTCATAGCATAATATATGTCAGACGGGGTAACGTCATTTGGCCGGACGCGCAGTGGTCAGTGACCTTGAAAGTGCAGATATGACCTTGACCTGTGGCCTTTGACCTTGACCTTGACTTTCATGTGAAGTGACCTTGACATATAGTCCTGCTTATATGACGTTATGACGTCACCACTCGGTCTTCAATGCAAGCTAACTGGTCCGACCGCGCGTTTACGGCGATCTCAAAATGCAGGTCTGACTTTGAAAGCCTATAAGTCAAACAATTTTCGGCCGATTTTCAAAAAGTCTTCACCAATCGACGCGCTATTAAATTCTGTTAAATGTGGCCAGGTTTCGTTTTTCCGCTGCAAGCGGTTCTTCGGCCACCTCGGAAAACAGGTGGGGGGGCCTCCGAGGCCCCCCTCCAGTGCGCGTGTTAAGGCAAGTGTGAATCCTCAAGGCAAGTTCCGCCGAGTTTTGGGGCATGCAATACGAATGTTGAAAAAGGGACGTGGGTGAAGACACTGGTCCCATCGAGAGATACAAGCATCCATCGACATCCATTACTTTTGAGCATGCTAACGAATTTTGAGGAAGCACCTGCAGTGTTATCCCATTGACCTAACATGGTGAGATCTGCTTCCATCGTTGGAGCGGGGTCAGCTTCACTAAAGGACCGAGACCACACTAGAACTGGGCCAGTACTAGCACAGCTTGATTACAGTATTTTGATGGTTGGAGCAGTAGGTACTCACACTCCCCGTTGGTCTTTGGTGGCATCACGGAGCCACAGGATACGGCTCCAAAGTTGATGCAAATGCCGAAGACCAGTTCCTGAAACTTCACTGCTATCAGCGTCAGCTTCATCAGTGTCGCCTTCGCCTGTCGGGGGAGAGGGGGCCTTGAAACAAGTCTCTATCAACATGGCCGGAAAGAAGTGCATTTCATCGGCTCTCTGGCCTTATCTTCCTGATGATGGCTTAGTGCGTTCATCAAAGCGATGCAGCCACGTGTATGTAAGAATTATAGGACACCGCGGTCGACCTTTAGTTTTATAAACTCCGCTGTCCTAAAACAACAGGAGTATGCATCTTAGACACCGGCTGGATGGCAAGTTTGTCTCATAGAAGGTGGCCCAGGCACAAACAGTACGTTTTCCGGCTTCTTTCCAGTAACGGGCATATGTTAACCCGTGCCCTGCCGGCAGTGCTGTTTTCTCCCCCCCGCTTTCCCTTACGAATACCTACCGCTACTTGACCGTCTGGAAGACAATACTCCGGGAAGCTGTTTTCTGCGATTTCTATCATTCTCGATAAACAGGAAAAACATAGCTTTCGATTTTTTTACAATGTGAATTTAAGTGGGGCGATGTTCGCGCCTTTCCGCTCGCGCCTTGCAGCAGCGGCGTGCTGCGTCCCGGCCCGCGCACTTGTCTGACACAGACCGGGCTCGTCAGCGCGACTAGCGGACGGTAGGACGACCATTCTCATTGTTTTGTTGTGCGGTAACAATCAGCAGGAAGGTAAACGTGGAAGTGAAAACATGTCCGGAACAATGAACCACTGGCAGCATTTCGCGGACAGTGACGTAAATATACCTAAGCATTGACATTACCTGACATCTATAAGATGGATCAGGGACGTTGAATACCTACGATATCACCTTAGCAGAACCGTCGTTTTATGCGGCCCGTTTTCCGGACTGATTGTTGCAGCCTCCACGCGTGCTCCCCGTCATGCCTCACCAGCTGACATCTGCGCTGCGGCGCTGAGGCAGCACGTGGCGGTGGGCCGCCCCGGCGCGGTACCTGAGACTTACCGTGCTGTAACTGAGACGCCGGGTTGCTGCCGATGCGCAGCCACTGTGGTCGAAATGTTAACTGCAGGGTTTATTTTAGAGGACTAGCTTGGGTAATCTTAATAGGAAATAACTGATGAGACATGTATTAACCCTCGCCCCGGTGGGGGTGTTTGAAACTCCCTTCTTTCTTGTTTGAAACTTTCCTTCTTTGACGTGGAACTCCCCAGCTGCCAGCGGAGCGTGGCTTCAGTGCCGTTGGCCGCTTCCTCCACATCCGCGGTAGCCCTACGCCTTACTGCCTTAGATGTGAACGCCCCTCCTCGGTCACCGGCGCCATACCAATCACTACGCCGACATTCTAGATCAGTGTTGCTTCCTGATGAGACCTTTGGAATGTTCGCCTCGTTAAAAAAAGAATCGTCGTCAGCGCGCCCCCAGTTTGTAAGTTGGCGCTCCGTTGGTATTTTACTCCCTCCCTTTTCTCTCCCGGTGACATTCCAGCGGTCAGCCAGCGCCCAGCCGTAGGTACATACCCTGTAATGATACTCCGGCAGCTGTCCTCGCATGGCCCGGATGAACATGCTGAGGCCGTACATGGCCGACACGAAGGACGCGATGTTGAACGCCGTCATCGGGATGAAGATGCTCTTGGGGAAGCCCTGGCGAGACAGAGGCCAGGTGTGCAAGACGACTGGGAGAAGCGACCAATCCCGCTTCTGAGTGCGTACGTGAACTCAGAATCACAGAATTTAGCGACCGCGCGTGCTTGGGTTGTCTAAATCACCACCGTTGCCGTCCGTAATATTTTTCGGCCCTCCTGAACTGATTCCCATTTCCCAACAGTCGGAGGGGAAATCATCCCACACTCGGTACCGTAGACGTCAGTGGCGGATACAAGGGTGGGGCTAGGGGGCTCAAACCCTCCCCCGAAATGTCAGTGCCTATAGTAATTGCATAGCCGGAGGCTGTTCCGAGGCAATGACTGGAGAGGCTCGAGTCCCCTACCCTCCCCCCCAAATGAAGCCCTGGGTTCGCCGCTGGTACACGTTTATTGATGAACACAGCAGGAGCACACCCAACTAAATCAGCACCGGCGGGGCATCAACAAACAAAGAACACACGGTATTAGCCCACACGCTGTACCACGGGTGGTTGAGGGGAGCAGGTAGGGGAATGAGCGCTGCACGCCCCAGGTCTACAAGAAATTCACTTCACTGGCATCCCGGCCCCCAAAGCAGGGCTGCCAACGGAGACCCTACGTCCCTGGGCACCGTCACGGCATAATGGGACTTATTTATGGTTTATCTAGAAAACGTAACATTTCAAAACGTACACGAATTTATAGAAAAGCGGCTCATTGTTTCGCAATGAGATATGTGCTCTTCTTCACATCCTTCTTTTTGAAAGATCGGAAATCTAGAAATTTTACCCCCTCCCCAATTATTGGCGAGCTGTTTCCCAAACATGTGTTATTAGCGACCTCATAACGCAAGCTAAACGACTGCCCCAGCAACGATGAATAATTGAATCGTTTAGCACCGATGTACTCCTCGCTGAGCACGTCCGCGATTCTGGGTAGGTCGAGTGAAGGTTTGCAAACCCCAATCAATTATGGAGGCACGAAAACTGGTTGCACGGAGTGACTATCGAGTACATGTGTTTACTTCCTCTTAGCCGTCATTGCCTGGGCTGTTTTATTCCGCGACGTGACCAGGTGGAAATCGCCTTCGTTGTCATGGACCTCAGCCAAAACATTTAAGTATTTGTGCAGCACAAATGCCTCTATTGTACAATACACAGGCCTTTGATATACCAGTCTAAGTGTTCTGTGAACCCCAAAGAAGGGGTCATAACACACCACCAGGGAGTCACTGGCCTCTAATCGTCACCGTGTATCTACCATCAGAGTTCACCGCTCAGACAGGTCCTTTTCAGCGTACTCGCCCACTTCCGATAACTGAGGCCCGCTGAACAGTGACTTCATCGCAAGACCAGGATAGCGTTATCCGCCCCTGCGGCTGGTTTGCATATGTCCACCGTGAGCACGGGTCATCCACCGTGAACACGGGTCATCCACCGTGTCCACCGTGAACACGGGTCAACTCCCGTGTCCACTATGAGCACGGGTCAACTCCCATGTCCACTGCGAGCACGGGTCAGCTCCCGTGTCCACTGTGACCACGGGTCAACTCTCATGTCCCCTGCGAGCACGGGTCAGCTCCCTTGTCCACTGTGAGCACGGGTCAGCTCCCTTGTCCACTGTGAGCACGGGTCAGCTCCTGTGTCCGCTGTGAGCACGGGTCAGCTCCCGTGTCCACTGTGAGCATGGGTCAGCTCCCAATCTCCGACGGAGGTGAGACTTGTGTCTGATCCGGTTAAATCGCCTTTGATAGAGTGAAACAAGTTGGGAAAGAGCATAGAAATGTATTTAAATGGTGAATAGATGATTGTAATATATTGAACATGTTTTTATCAGTCTTGAACAGCGTTGTGCAACAGTATAACAACGGGGTTCCGCAGAGCGTGTTTTCGTGGCCTTGGACCGTTGCCAGGGACGGAGAGCTACAGTTCGTGTCAGTGTGGCAGTGAGTTACAGTTGGTGTGCGAGCAGCTCGTTCTTCCCGGTGACTCGCATGTCGGGGAGTATACTGTCCTCGAGCGTTGGCTATCGCGATCCGCTTGCATGGGGTTGCCTGCACCAAAGCTGTTCACGCGCCTTCTGCAGTGTTGTTCATCCTGACCGTGTATTTAAGGGAGGGGGGGCGAACGATCTGGTGACTTCGCTGCCTTTCTCTTGATAGTGGAAAAGTGGATTAATGAAGGGTTCATCTGCACGGCGGAACACCGCCTCCCGTGTTTCAGCTGACCCGGTGGAGAACCCATGCCCATGATTTATCTAACTGGTCAAGTGTGCCTGTTTAGATTGTCTGTGATATAAAAGCAAATGTAGTAAAGACACGCCATGTTTCTATTACTTAAGTTTTGGACACTTCCAGCATTCATAATCACAAGTTTGAGGTATGTGCCCAGCTAAACATTTAGTTTTCTTACGATAGAAAGTCACTCTTAGAAATTAAATTTTTATTAATTGGTAAATAGACTAAGTGAGATTTATATTGCGGATGCAATAATAAAATGTACGATATTCGAAGTTAAAAAATGCACGAGACGTAGAATCGACTACAGTGAATGACGAACCACGACTGATGGACAGGACCGCTGTAGCACCCCGCCGGGGTTCTGCAGCGCCCTTTACTTCAGCCTGGATAGCGCGCACCTACCTGACCGGGCACGAACTCGCCCGTTGCTACCTGACCGGCCATGAACTCGCCTGAACTTACCTGCCGGGCACGAACTCGCCCGCAGCTACCTGACCGGGCACGAACTCGCCTGAACCTACCTGACCGAGCACGAACTTGCCCGCGCCTACCTGACCGGGCACGAACTCGCCCGCACCTACCTGACCGGGCACGAACTTGCCCGCACCTACCTGACCGGGGGACGAACTCGCCCGCACCTACCTGACCGGGGGACGAACTCGCCCGCGCCTACCTGACCGAGCACGAACTCGCCCACACCTACCTGACCGGGTACAAACTCGCCGGCGGTGAAGAGGTACAGCGTCATCACGAAGTAAGCGCTTTGGGTGAAGGGCAGCTGGTGCACCAGTACCTTCATTAAGCGGAGTCCGGACCTGCGCACAGTGCCACGGTCAACAACCTCTGCAGCTACTTTGTGGAGGTCACCTATAACCCGGCTTCAACCTACTGTGCTGTTACGAACAAAGGTGAGAATGTACATACAACCACCTTGAATGAACGACTCCATGATTTTTGCTGATCAGACCTGAAATTTTGCGACGTGACAGCAAAGGGTCTCACGTTTGACAGGAAAGAGCCTCAGATAATTATGTGGAATTGTGAATTGGCTGAACTGTTGCGTCATGGTAAAAGTCAACTTCAAGAGTTTGCTCTTTTTTCGAAATTCAGGCAGAAATTTGATTTTTGGAAGTAATCACTGAAAACTTCACACTGGAAGCAGTTTCTACAGATTCTGGACTATTACCTGTCCATTTTCTACAGTCCTTGATCTGTACTCTCGACAGGTTCTGTCCGGTGTACCTACTTGTCGAGCGGCAGTTTAGGGCAGCAGAGGCCGCAGCAGCAGCAGACGGGGGGCACCGCCAGCGGCAGGTTCGCCTCCCCCACCGACTCCAGCAGTCGGGCCTCCCCGCCAAAGTAGAGTATGCTCAGGTCCAGGAAGTGGGACACGCCAATACTCATGTAGCTGCGGAAGAGAGGCCGCGTCAGCACGGTAGCAGGGGGCCGCGGCGTCGGAGAGTGGCGCAGGGTGCGTCACGATAGCAGGAGGACCGCGACGCAGGGTGCGTCACGATAGCAGGAGGACCGCGGCGCAGGGTGCGTCACGATAGCAGGAGGACCGCGGCGCAGGGTGCGTCACGATAGCAGGAGGACCGCGGCGCAGGGTGCGTCACGGTAGCAGGGGGCCGCGGCGTCGGAGAGTGGCGCAGGGTGCGTGTGGGTGCCCGAAATACCGCAGCGCGAACTCCCGAAAATAAAACACGTGCGTGGTGCGATCTCCCGAATCCTTGCCATAGATTTCCTTACGGTGGTCTGTTTTTATTTGTATGGTTTATCATAGTTGTTGGGTTTCAAAGACGCCAAAGCTATGGACGGTGTCCCCGTCTCCACTGTTGAGAGGGTTCCCGGAAATTGCAGGTGGCCACTTTTGAAAACGCATAACCAATGCCCCCGTTCCCATTTAAAAAATCCTGGCCACGCAGACGTTTGACTTAGCTATAACAAGGATGATTACATGATCCAGACAAGATCACATTTTAGGCGCTCTTGCCACAGGACAAGCGGAATTGTCTGAACTGCATTCGCGGCAGACCTTGTTGCAGCCCGTCCCGAGGAGAGCTGGACCGTCAGCTGTGGCTGCAACATAGTTCCCAGCGTTTGGGAGGTGCCTCCCCTTCCCGACCTCACTCGTGCGTGTTTGCTATGCACATACACGTAGAGCGTGCCCAAGCGATAGTGGGCCTGCATTTCCCGTTTGAGACCCAGAGAAAGTCAGCATTGCTTACAGTTTGCCGGACTTGTCTCGTATTTAACAGTCACTTCACCGATGCAGCAGGATTCTGGAAATGGCCATGAAACAGCTCCGAAATGCTACAAAATGTGCTCAGATTGACACAGATTGCCTCGAATGTCCTGACCTGTGGATTTATTTCTAATTTTATCTGGTGTGGCGAGACCCCAAACAGTTGAGCTAGCGACTGGCACATGTTAACCTTCGGCAGGATAATAGCCTCATTGTCATGCTCAGCAAGGGATGGGTGGATAAATCCGTGGACCCCTGAACAATGGGTCACATACACTATCAGACGTGCCAAAATTCATATTTGTCACCTATTTCAAATGCTTGGAGGCACCATGCACACTGAAGAAAAATGTTCATATTGTGTGGCGAAATTTATTTTTAAAAGCTTAGAATACCCATAGACCGTATAACCGTATAAATAAATTTAGAATCATCTTTGATTTAGAAAATACGTATTCCCTAGCGTTCAAGCATTGTATTTAATATTCTATCAGCGAGATGTCTTACGGATGGGGTAACGAACAGTGTAGGCTCCGTTATAGATGTGAAGGATTACGTAGTATCAGCGGCAATCTTCGGAGCTTGAAACGTTTGAGCACGTATGTATTTATCAAGATGTGGCGTATTGTTTTTCCATATACCGTAGATCATAAGTTCAAGCTTTGAGAACGATTTGTTCTATTGAGCGGCGCATACCTGACGTACGTTTGATACGACAAGGGCTGAATGAAAGACCCATAGTGCAGATCACCTTGAATGTTGTGTGAGAAAACAACATCGGGCCTCTCCGATTCACTTCCCATTGTGTAAAGGGCGGGTACTACGCAAAGGCTGTGGAGAGAGAGAGGAAAAAAGGGAGAGGTTGGGAAGGTAGCAAAGATATTGGGTAGAAGGAAAGGAAAAAAGTATTTACATGATTGGTTAGTGCTCTGTATGCTGCTCATATTTGCTGTCCGTGTGAAGGCCAGACAAAGTTCACAAAGGTAGATTGTAGAAGAAATATCTGCACCATTCAGCAGTTTAGCTTCTGGGAGTAGTCGCGGTAGCTGTGCTTTCTCGCGGCTGGGAACTTCAAACATTGATGTTTTCCTTCTCGTTAGATCCGTAAAGCGTCAGACGTAGACATGCCAATTTGTGATGGTTTGAGTTAAGAGGGCCGAAACGACCAACATCTAAAAATAGTTATACCATGCCCGTAGACACAGTGCCGGGCCCGCACATCTTCAGCCGCCAGCATTGACGTAGGAACATGCCGAATTGCGGAACGTGGGGTGTAAGGGGCTGGGTCATTTATCCATAAAGTATCGAGGGGTTAACGTTTAAGAATATGAACAATGTGGAGCCATGGACCCTGTCTCCCTGCTCCGATGGCTATGGCCATGAGAGCTTACGGCATACCGAGTGTCAATACCACTGCGTTGATTCTGTAGCCTTTGCACCGGGTTACGAGCTGAGCGAGTCCCACGTGAGCTGTGTCTTACAGAGCTGTCAAAATACAATCACCTATATACGAAAAGTAGGTTTTACGTTATAAATGGCAATCACAAGCATTCCGACCACGGTGTGGCGGTGGTCAGTACAAGAGAGTCTGCTCCCGGACCCAGAGGTCTCGGGTTCAAGTCCCAGTGGGCTCGCACCTGAGATGCCTTGTAAACTGCTGGAAGAGTGATCGATCCCGGAAACACACATCAACAAATGTAGAATCGGCTGCGTTGTGTGACTTTAAGTGTGGTTAACAAGTACAACACCTATGAAGGGTTCCAGACCGAGTTTAACCCCAGACCCGTGACAGCCCCAGTCTACCCTCGAATCGCTCCCGACAGCGCGGTACGGTCCGGGCGCCCTCACTCTCTCTCGTGGCTACGAAAAATGTCGACTCTACCTCATGTGAATAGTCAAAACATGTTCTTGCCAAATGAACATTTTTTGTCATCTATAGGCGTAGAAATAGGGGCACGCAACCATGGACCCTATGGCGCTACTGGATAAAAATGACTTCAAAATACAGTTTGCCCCTAACCCATGCTCAAGACATTCGTACGCCTATGTTGTCATCTCTGGAAGAAAACCTCAGAGTATCTCCCGAAATTATAATTAATTGCGCAATATGGTTCCCAGAGCGACTTGTGGTTGCAAATTATGTTATTCCTGTCATTCCATGTTTCCAAATTTCCAAACACTCATTTGTTTAATATTAAAGAAAATATTGCTTAATATTGCATAAATTATTGTATCATGGTAATATTCCTTACAAATCACAAACATATCCGGAAAAAATGTTGATGTTTTTTTAGAATATTCTTAGGATCTCGATAAATAAGGGCTTTGAAGCTTACTAGATATTTAAACATCTAAGGAGTGAACATCAGGAGATATTATGTCGTAAAATAGGACTTCAAGCATCGGAAGCAAAAAAATCCACGGCAAATACTTATTTGCCGGATGTAACGTTCAGTCTGGGAAGAAAAGGAAACTTCTGAGCGAAAACATTGCATGCAAGTCCCAGCAACAGCTGGTCAGAAGAGATTGTAGTGAAAAACCAAGTCGGTAAATGATTGGTGCATAAACGAAATCTGCTCGCTCCTCGAGACCGAGTGTGATAGGGCATGCATGCAACGTCGACTCACATGATGCGACATCAACTTTTATGACTGCGGCATCGACTTTGTGACTGCGGCATCGACTTTGTGACTGCAACATCGACTTATATGAAAGCAGCATCGACTCACATGTGGCAATATCAACTCACATGATGCAGCATCAACTCATGTGACTGCAGCGTCGACTCACATGATGCAACATCGATTCATGTGATTGCAATATCGACTCACATTATTGCAACATCGACTCCCATGATGCAACATCAACTCATGTAACTGCAGCATCGACTCACATGATTCCAACTCCGTTGAGAAGAGCGTCGGACGCTGGAACCACCAGGCTTGCGAGGGACATGAGACACATGAACTGAAAGCAAACAAGCTGCGGATGAGCAGATACTCAAATCACCGGACTGATGAAACGCCTGCCTTTTTATATCTCTTTGTGCAAATAAACCAAAGTCAGTGCATGTATGTCGCGGTTCTCTTTACTTGATGATGAGAAAAATAAGAATATAAACACAGCTTTTCTAGATGAATGATTTTGACCACACGAATATGTTATACTTCCCATTGCACACATAGCACACTTGCGGTCTAGCAAAATCTCATGGAGCCAAAGCCTGCGATGCCACAACACTAACTGCGATTGGTGAGCCTCAGAAGTAGCAAAAAAACAATCTAGTCAGCATGGCTGGGGGAGATCTCGGGGAAATACTGGATTGAACAGTTCCTAAACCAATAATGGCATCCATTGGAGTACAAATTAACCCTCAATACGTTGGCGATTCCAGACGTTTTTTTGGTGGAGGGAATAGGGAGCTCAACACTACCCGACCTTTACTCAGAATAGCCTCTTATGCCACCGTCTCAATATAATAAAGCATCCCGATTTGATTGCTAATCTTCTTATTCTGTGCATTGGGCCTAGCCATATCTTCTCATGCAAACTCTTCATTCGTCTTCTTTTGGGTAAGCTTCCTTATCTCGCGGGTGAAAATTTTCATCCTGTGTGGAAATAAAATGATTTGTCTACCCCTGCTGAACCTTGCAAAGACGATCCGACAATCACCTCTCTGTACAGAGCTGCATACTTGTCGAATTCGGGCCATCCGGAGGGGTCCTTCTACTACGACCAGGGAACTGTTGCAACTGGCCTCGTCGCTACTGGCATAGCTGTTTCTCGGATCTTTTTCTTGCAAAAATCCACCGAATCTATAGTCCACGTCATCTCAGATCAGGTCAATTGACGTCACCTCCACAGCGGCTTCAGCTAACGCAATTCTGCAAACGTCCACCGGATACTCGGAAACTGCACTTGAGATCGTGGTAGCACCCAGGGCTACAATGCGTCAGCCCAGAATCTTTAGTAGCGGAGATAGGATAGATAAGGTCCGTGATCTCATCGTCGTAACTCCATCGCGAAATTGTGAAATGTCTTTTAACCATCAAGTATGCTTCACTTCAGCTTGTGATTCTCAAAATCAGAAGTTGTTTGTGGATGTGTTCTTTACATGAGTTGTTTAGTACAGACAGAGGGTAGAAATCGAGTTAAAGTATTGACAGGAGGGATGGCATGATTTGGCTCCCCGCCACGGGCCCCCGGCCAGACCCTACCAGTAGTGATGCGGTGTCACGCAATGGTCAATTCCCACCTGTCAAACTTCTCCGGCAAGCGGAGGCCGCTCCCTGACCTCAACATTTTGGGCAGTGTAGATTTTTCTTCCCGAGAGCTTGAAGAGAGAGAATGGCTCCCAAGAAACTCGGTCTTAATTATTCTGGAGACCAGTCGTGTGGTGTTGAAATCAAGCCCGGACGTTTTTAGAAGGAAGGAAGAGTCCCTGGTGTATAATACTGGGTAATTTGTATTTGTGTTTTTTATTCGAGCAAAACAGCATACCTGTATGTAGCAAATTAATGTTGATTACCTCTGTTGACCTCAATATTGACATTATTAACTAGTAACAGACGTAACTCCATTTGTGACAGATTATCTATTTCACACCTTTCTAACACGAAATGTTCGGCTGGCCCCTCCCGCTCTCGCCACGGGTAAAGCCGACCCTCACCCTTGCACAGATAAAATCACTAAAACCAAGTGGTTGGGGCCATAGGCAGGTACAATGGGGAAAGGGGGCGCTTGCCCCCATTCAAAACTCGGATCCCACTGAAATCAGGATGCGAGTATCGTTGCCACGCGATAAGCTTTGGCATCCACCTGATAAGTTGTTCTCTTAAGCGTGGTGCGCCCTGGTCCGGGTGGCTACCCCCGAGCATGAGCTCTCCCTCGATCGGAGATGCTGGATCCGCCTATGGTGGGGGCTGGTTTTTTGTGCTGCAGCTGGCAGCTGACCGACCTACCGGGTAGATGGAGACGACCCAGACGATCCGCCTGCGCCACCTCTTGGGTGCCCGCTGGTTGACGATGACGACGGTTCGAATGAGGAGAGAGTACAGCACCACCACGATGATGCTAACCACAGTCCACAGCGTGATCAGGTAGGGTCCCAGGTCTGAGAAACACGACAGTGCGGGTCTGGGGTAAGTCGGCAACTCGTACCAATCCTGGGTAGTGCCTCGTCAGGTAGTCAGTGTAGAAATACACTTCAAAATGCCCACGCAGGCGTATAACTTTATTAATGAGTTGAGACCACAGCTGAAGAAACAACGGATCTTGAAAATTAGCGGAATAATTGCTGTCTGGGCTTAGGAGCTCGACAATTTCGAGCATATCGAGTCCAAACATAACAATAGGAAAATGGGTATAAGCATGGGTAACTAGTCCAGAAATGTTCTACTTTCCCACTAAAGCGGAATTTCTTCCCTCACCCCAGACACCTAGCTTCGGTATGTGGCGGCCCTCACCTGCCAGGATAACGGCTGTGGAGGGGATGGGGTAGAGCGTGCAGTCGTCCTCGACATCACTGGAGCCCCAGCCGTGACGACCAGTCATGATCGGCCGCCTGGCAGGCTCAGTGTCTGAAAGGGGGTCACCGTCAGTACTTGTACGCCTCATCAAATTGCAACGGAAGACAGCTGGCTCTTGGATTCCAACTCGATGAGAGATGTAGATTTGATGGCTGAATATTGAGATGGTCGTGGAAGCTTTGCTGCGTGGAGTTGAAACAAGCAGCGATGCAAATTTTGGAGTGGTTGTGGACTACTATAAAATAAAGCCAGCATCTAAAAACAGCTGAACATTCTAAAAATATTTCAGAAAACTGGAAGGACAACCTTGACCCAGTCAGAAGTCGTAAGGAAAACAACTTCTTATTTAATTGTTCTGCCTCGCTAACGAAGTTGATCCCGTTGTCCGAGTTGATGGATTCTTATCGCACTTCATCCCTGGTTGTACGACCCGAAGGCAAACAAATACAAACACTTTATTCGGAGTCATCCACAGTGATAAACAGTTGTGATTGTTACAACACGACGCCAAGATGCCAATAGATGAGGTCACAGTTAGACGACAAATTCATACGGTGCAACTTCTGTTCAATGCAATCACACCTAGGACATAATCACATACAACTGCATACACTTGAAATACAATGTTTGACTTTCGCTGCGCATGCAGCGCGCTATTAATAATAATAATAATAATGTTAATTTCACACTCATGGTGTATATCACACATGCATTCACATACGCATCACATATGAGAGCTATTACACACGTATGCTATTACACATCTCAGGGCAATTAAGTCCGCCGTGACACAAAGCGACACTTAAGTGCACGGAAGAAATAAGGTACTGAAAGCACCCTGATGTCAGCGGGCAGATCATCATCCGTCAAAGGACCCCGAGCTATAAACCAGCGCTGCCCATGACTCACCTGTGTACCAGGCTGAGGTGCAGGGTGACCGGGCGCGTTGTTTTCACGGTCAGCAGTTGCGGTCCTCGCCGGACCCGTGTCAGACGTCACCAACACGCGGGACCTCGGTACGTTAAATGTGTCCACCGGTCGGAAACGCCCTAGGTCAGACGCGCCCACCCCGGTGTAGAGGTCTGGGCCGCCTTGCGTCGGGTGGCCGCCTCACACTTCACCGCTGTTAACGCGGTGGAACGTAACAGCCCCTCCTGCGGACTGCGATAACAGCACTGAAGGTACGCACGGTGCTCCGCGCCGTTATCACGAACTCCGTCTCGAACTCAGCCGATTCTAGTGCCATCTATAGAGAGCAATGGGCAGTGGAAGTTTGTATGATTTCCAGGGGTGGATGAATGCAACGCTTTCTCGAACAATGTTGTTTGGCTGCCCTTCTCAAAACAATATAGGAGTCGCCCCCAAGGAAGCCTGGGGACCGAACCCCCCAACTCCCGAAAAAGTTAAGGACCCACCCACCACTTTTGGTTTGGAGCATTATTGAAAGTGTACAGCTAGGGACGAAAATGTTTGCTTTTACTATTTTCATGCATCGGTGGTTTCTACGACAAAGTTTAAGATAGCATAAGTCAGAAGAGGGTGAACTTATCCAATTGAAAGTGAAGGGGGCCAAAGGGGCCGTGGCCCCTTCCAAAGCCTTAAAGAGTATCATTTGGCTCCGCAAAGGGATCAAATGTTGACCGTTTTTCTTTAAAAGTACTATTTTTGTGATTTTTCCTCGATTTAGCTCCCCCAAACGTTTGTGTGTCCCCCTTCAAAAGCTGCTCCTGGATCCCCCAATGCTGAAAACACCCTATCGAAATCACTTTGTTCTCGATCGCTCGTCCACAATTAACAATCATCAAAAATGTTAAAAATGGTTGTGTTCAGTGATGCCCGCCTGTGGTCGTCTATACTCGAACGTGCAAAGACGGGGGCAAAACTCAAAGAGACGGTGAATCCCGTCAAACTATGGGCCCCAACTTATTACAAAACGACGCTGGACATTAGGCACGAACGTATCAATTTTTTATTTGGCTTAGGTATTGTTGTTTTCTTGTTCAGCATGCACTTGCGATGACGAGAAGGCAGTTTTGTCCCTAGTGGACCAGTACATTTATCTTAGGGTCGTAAAATCGGTTCCCGCCGGTCCGGGCACGGCCGCCGGGCCGGCCGCGGCAAGCCGCTGAGTCGGTAGTGTAAGTGCCTATGTTTGGCGAAGAAAACACTTTTCCTTTATTTGTGATTTTTATCTAGATGTGCTGATAGTTTTTCTCGAACGTAAGTACATGAATGCAGAGGTGATTGTAAGTAAATATTTAGGAGGACATTCCTGTTAAAATCATAAGATTGCTGGAAAATCGGCCAAAAGTCGTGGCCCCTTGGATATGCCAGCCTTTTCCTGCATGAATCCTGCCATTTCTTGCCTGTCTTCATGTCCCCTTAATTTCCTCTGCCCTCGCCTGTGGGTGTCCCGTTACTACGTTCACCTATCCTGTTCTTTTCATCTCTCCTAAAATTTTTCGTACCCTCTGGCGTGTTTTTCCTTCGTGTCCTCGCCCCCTTTCGCTTGCCATTAATTCCCTATACTCTATCCTGATCACGCCTCCTATGCTTTGCCTTCCACCACCTATCCTCTCCTGCTTTGTTCTCCCTTCCCCGTCTCTCTTGAACCTGCAGTTGAATAATTTATTTATTTGTTTATTTGCTTTCTCAGAGATACCCACGTTGTCGTGGCTATTGCATCTCCGTTCACACTTAACTCAGTGACACTGATCATGCTTTAACATCGATTGTGCTAATTATGGATGACAGACTATTATTATAATTATTGAATGAAAAGTCATAGATTTTATTGATAATGGATTGACACAGTAACACAGATTATGATTTAGGGTCGGATAAGTTTCTTTATTTTCTGTTTGAAGCTGTAGCTGTTCTTGGTGTGTCTTGCAGTCGCAGGCAGTGCGTTCCAGGTTCTGACGGCTCGGTGCGGGAATCTCCTGTGTGTTGTTTCTAAATTTGGTGGTCTCGTGTTGGAAGTTTGGATGATGGTAGTGTCGGTTGATGCGCGTGTAGTCCTGCATGATACCTCGTGCCTTTTCTTGATCAGATACTTATTTTTATGTGGACCTTCAGTTAGGTGAACCAATTTATGAATGGTTAATGAGTCGCATGTTGAAATGAGCTCGGTAAAGCTTGGCCACCCGAACTCCCGCCTGGCTGCGCTGATTCGGTCGTTCTTGCCGGTGACGATTCGAACCCCGAAGTTCACGACCTCGTTCAGCTTTTGGCGGTTCTGGTCAGTGACTGGAGCCCAGGAGGGCAGACAGTACCGCATGTGAGGAGACACGAGGGCTTCTACCAGCGTTTTGGTTGTTTTTCGAGGGAGAGTGTGAGCCCGCTTGTTGATAGAGAGAAGTGAACCAAAGCATCTTTTTGTGACTTTGGATGTTTGTTGCTCCCTAGCTAATTCAAAGTTATTCCAAGAATTTTCACAGTTTCGGCAGATTTCATCTGCCCTACCCACACTTCTGCATATATAAGGTTCCAAGTAAAGTCTGAACATCATGTGGCTTGCTGTCACCAACCGTTCCCTCCTCCGACTGTCTTTAAAGATTCAACCCACTGTAAAATATTCTCAATGCATATTATTTAATTTCAATGTGACACCAATACGTTCATGTAAGTGGAAAATGGGCTCATACTGGACTCCTGTTATTAACGTGATTTCTCCTAAGGAGCAAAGTACATTACATAGAAAGAGGCCACCATGGTGGAAGTAAGTATTTCATCTTTATGATGGATTTCGAGATAAAGCAGTTTGATAGAGGTGTCGAGATTCCACTTCTGACATACTTATTTTCGTTTAAAGTTTCTTGTAGTAATTTTTTATAATGTATAGAATAAAACCAAAGACATTAGGGAATGATACAGCCGGAGAGGGAACGTCATATGAGGGGTGATTCAGTGCGGACAAAGAACAGCGCACACGAAATGAAGGAAGACAGCGCAAATGAGAGGGACATCAGGGCAGACGACGAGAAGACAGCATCAATTATTGCAAGAACAACACATAAGCCATGATTGGTCCAGGAGCGGACCCAGAGCTTCAGTTCAGCTCTGGGTTCTTCCAGCGGCCAAGTTTTACCCACTCTTAGCTAACCTTGACCGATGTTAAAAGCAACTTTGGGGCTTTGCGACTGCCAACTGCCAACCAACCAACTGCCAACCAACTGCCAAGGTCATATGGCGTCGGCAACTCTCACCCAGGGGAGGAAAAAACCTCAAACCTGTCGCCAACCTAATGTTTAACACTGAAAGCTGTCGCTCTCATTTTTTTAATATGGGCAATTTCTAAAGCACATATAATACGACAAATAGTACCAATATTGATAAAAACAACCTGGCAACTACATTCCTAAATTCGCAAAGAGACTTACTGAAGATCACACTCCTATGCATAATTTTGCCACCTACGTAAACGCCGCCAGACACTGCAAAACAACACTGACGTAAAACGCAAGATTTAAAATTGCGGCGCTCGGGAATCGAACCCGTTATCCTCTACTAACTAGCCAAGCTCCCTTCAGAGTACAGAGTATATTTTCGGATTCCTCCTCTTACATTTGAGGCTTTTCAATTTCCACGTCAGAATAAACACAGGATCAACAGATGACTCTCACATCCAGAAGCAATCAAATCAATCAATCAATCAACCAACACACACAAAAGTAGTTATGTTCAACCCCTAAATATATCACTAGTAGCGTACCTAAAACGAGACATAGGAAGTCTAGTTAATGTAAAATAGCAAAAGCGCCTAGTAAGAATTAAAAACAATGGACCAGTACAATGTAACGATAATGAGTGCTAAACTGTCATGCTGATAAAAAGGTGAAAGAGATGATTCAGCAATCGACTAGACTTAATTCCTTAGTAGTGCAGTCAAACTGTGTCTAAAACTAGTGATGGTGAAATTCCGTATGTCAGGTGCAAGCTGATTGTATGGCGCCGCTACTACATAGGCCAATCTCCGTTTTCCGGCATCAGTACGTGGCCATGGCGGGCGGAGTTGACCATTCTGTCGCGTTCGTTGGTGTTCAGTAAAACGGAACATTTGTCGCATCACTTTTGGCTTGCCCGTGTTCATTACCTACACTTTTAGCTAAACAGAGTTGATGGTACCTAACGAGCTTATCGGGTGTTAAAAAGCCGAGATGCCTTACTTCGTGAGATATGTGGTCGTACTTTCTCTTTCCGGTGATTACCCTTGCACAGAAATTTATAACCTTTTTCACCCTATGAAGTTGTGTCGCGCCGCAAGTTCCGTAAATTGATATGCAGTACCGAATTATTGACATCACCAGAGCGTCAACAGTTTGCTTTAATAAGGTGCGTGGGATGCGCTACCTGCAATCTGGAGAATATGCGTGCAGAGTTACATCTGATAATGATAAATGATTTTCAATGAATGAGCTAACGCATGCGACAGAGAAGTAAAGTAACCAGTTGCCATGACTTGGTGTCGTCTCATTATAAAAGCTGTCGTTGCCCATGCAAGCGGCAAGTTTTGACTGTCGCTCCCGTCCACCGCTGCATTGTGGGGACGGGAGCGTTTAACAGGCAGGAGAGGGATGGAACTATAGTTGTGTTCATTCACATACGTTCTAGCCACAAAACATTATCTGTGATATTTCCAGGCTAGTCGTAGAAGTTGAAATTATATAAGCACGAACGGGGAAGGTAATGACAGACCAATGTGGCATAATTAGCGTTGGGAAAAACTTACTAAGACATATTTTTATCAAATGGTTTCTACCACACCCCTGAATTCAATCGAAGCAGCTAATTTGCGTTATCTACTCTAATTCATCGCGGTGATTACCCTGTCAGGGTGAGCTCTTTTCTTTGAAACTTCCTGGAAACTATTTTATTTAGCCAGTCAGAACTGTTCTGGTATTGTATAGATTTCCTGTCGCATTTGATGGTTTCAATGTTCAGGGTCTGTCGTTATCCCTAGTTGGTGAGTTGGGGGTGCTTTTTCACCCCTGCTCTCACCCTGTTGGGAGGATATCGTGGGAACCGGAAAGACTTATGCAGGCTTCAGCTTGAGGGACTAATGTAGATACATAGCCCACAGACAATCAAACATCATGTTTTATTCGACCTGAACCCCGCTTCCACCAGCATCGTGGGAACTGCAGAGCAATCTACTTTCTAACGCCGTCAATGATCACGACTCAGAGCTCGTTGGTGTATCATAGTTGGAAGCCGTTGTAGGCAAAGCGCAGTAAACTGGTTGCTTCTCCGGCGGCGTGGAGTGTTTAGTTGAAATATTTATCATTGTGGTGACAACCTTCTTGAACCTTATAGTGATATCTCTGCATCAAACCTTCTCCTGTAAAGATGAAACGATCCATTCAAATGGATATTAGCTCATTCTCTTCGAAAATGTAGAGTAGTGCTTGGGTTTATTCTGTAATAGTTAAAGGGAATGTGGCACCTTGGTCGAATCCTGGAATTTAGTGTTATTAGGCGTACTTTTAGTCAAAAATAATGAAACCACTCATGATTTCTCTGAAAAATGTACAATAAGCTGAATATTTGGTTTTTAAAAATACTCCTCTAGAAAAAGAAATAAATATCAGCCTGTGGATGATGTCACGATCTGGCAACCACTACCATACTTGAAACGCTTCAAGGGCTTCGATTGACTGATGCTCATCGTGACGTCAGCATATGTCGTCACACCAGTAGCTCACAACAATGGCCGCCGGCCACGGAGGGCTGAGGGGGGCTGGTGTCAGGTAGGTTTTAGCTTTTTTCTACGGAAATATCGAGTTCCAAGACAAATGAAATATGGAGTACCGGGTTTTTCCGACCTGCTTTACAACTTGGCTATCTCAGTTAAAATCACGTTGTGAAGGTGCCACATTCCCTTTAAAGTTTACTTTGGAAACGTTTCACGGTCGTGCGTTATGTCGTCCTGTGTTCTCTCTTGGTTTAAAAGGGGTTTCTAAATTGTTTTTTTAAAGAAGTTGAAAGTAGCTTTAGAAAATTGTCTTTGTGTGTACAATGTACAGAAACCTAAGGCTAAAGAAGGGAAAATGATCATGAGAATGTCTTGCAGGGGATGTGGTGGGAAGTATTACACTTTCACGCGGCTGACCCGGGCTAAAATCCCCAGGCGGGTATTCTGTATAAGTATTTTCGGCCCCTAAAATACCCTCCCAACAACGTGAGAGTTAGCAATACCATATGAACTCTGCACTCAGTGGGTCATAAAGTCCAAAATTGTTGAGGTTGAGAGTAGAGTACCCGAGAGTTGCGTAGCAAGACAAACCAGCCTACCCCATGAATACTTACGCGTACATACCATTTCACTAAAATACTATTTGCTTCTACCTATTCCGACTATAAGATCTCTGTAATAAAAAAACTGAAGCTTTTGGTGCAGCTACAGTGACGGATCTAGGATTTCGGCAGGGGATGATGGGTGAAGTCTCAGGGGAGCGATATATAGCACTCAGGGGCGCCTTTGGGCATTCCAAGGTGTGTCCTCCCGACACAACTTTTGAGGAGGGTGACTCAAAAGTCTCACCGGGAAGTAGCGGAGCAAATTTGGGCAAAGTGTAACCATTCAGTCGGGAGAGGGACGACCAAAGAGTCGAATGAAAGTGGTCAAATGGTGGGGTGCTGTTGTCGTTGGAATCGTGGGGGCACGCCTTACTACCCGTTTAATTTGGTGGCGGACATTAAAAGTGAGTGGATTTATCCCCACCACCCAAACCGAAATAGGGTTAAAGAATGCCTCATCCAGACCTCAGACAAAACCAGACTTGCGTCCCGGATTCTGCTCCGAGCTTGTCTGCTCTGCCGCACTATGTGGTATGCTGTGCCGCTGAGCAAGTGCAGGCAGTGCTGGGTGGTTATACTGTGCCGCAACCCATGTTTCGCCTGTGGGTGCACTGTACCGCACGACAAATTTGATGGAGGCTGGGGGAAAATATTATACGAGGCAGATCAAGTGGGTACCTGGCGCGCCAGTTTTATAAAACAATTTGCCACATTTTTCACTCTGGTTTGTCAGCCTCATTTCGGAAGAACAGAATCGCCTTACATGGGCTTAGAAATGACGCCATAGCACGTTGACCTGATCTGATGTCGATTTTTGGCCATAAGTTGTCAAATTAATCATCCTAGAGTCATTCAAAGCGATGTACATCTCATTTGAATAAGCTTAGAATCATCTGTGAAAAACCGAGGAGGGGGAGGGTACTGGCAGTAGAACTGGGGGGAACAGTGCCCCCTTCATGGGTGAAGAATTGTTCTGAAAGTTACCCCGGCCGGCGGCCGATGCCTGGCCAGTGGCGGATCCAGCGCACCTGTTTGTGGGGGGGGGCAAAAAAATTAACCAGGGCTCGTCGACCGGGGGTACATGGGGTGGGAAACTACGTTGGCGTGGCCTTTATTGTGTCCACGGGGGGGTCGTGAAGTGGTGTTTGCGTGGTGTTGGGTTTTGTGTCGTCGACCGGGAGAGAGGGGGGGCGCTAATTTGTATTGTTAGTCACCCACATATATTTTTGGAGGAAGGCTAAGCCCATTCTGCCCCCTGGATCCGCCAGCGTACCTGGCATGCGTCCAGTGTACCTACATACTCCAGAGGAATAATAAAATGGACAGTTTCCCCGCACAAACTGCCATGCCTATTGCTAAGGTCAGCTGTGGAGGTCTAGGTCTACAGTGGTCCATTGAAAAGTAAAAGAGCACAAAACAGACAAAAAAAGTAAAGACGAAACACCGAATCCCGTTTTATTTTCAATAACAACTTGTATGATCTTTTGAGACAGCGAATGACCGCAAAAAGGTTTTCCTGGGAAGGGACACGGTAAATGGCATGGACAAAATATATCGGAACGATGACGAGGAAGAGGGACGTCCTCGGGTGTGTGTTGACTTGATGTTGGTGCTGGGATACCCATCTGGGGAACGGCTGATCAAATGCTTCCTGCAGAATAAACAAATGTTGATAAAATAGTTATTTTACTACTAAGTGAACAGGCAGCGTCGGATAATATCACAATGGCCTTAGTTTCAGCTGAAACCTGGATGGGCTTTTGTTGGGGTTTAACGACGCACCAACTGCCAGGGTCATACGGCTGGATGGACTTTTGAAGATGTGCATTAACATGTAGTTAAGATCAAATAAACACATGGTTTACTTTACTTTCCCATAGACACGCGAAAAAGCCTTCTGAACAAAATAAATTCCGGAGTAAATACCAGACATTAAGTATTAAATATAGCGTGATTTCATGTTTATATCATGCTATCAAAGCCTGCATTAAATTATTATTGTAGTTTATCTAAAATGGGCAATGAGTCACAGTTTTCAATGCAGCTCAATGTATCCACTTTTCAATGTAGGGGAAGTTGGGTGTATTGCGCCCGCTTAAGGAAAAACGCTTGTGGTTGGCCGTATGTGCAGTTTTAGGTGATGCAAAGACTTATATCATAAAGCCTGATCATTTCTACACAATTTGAACGCATTCCCAGACCTGAATATCACAAAGTTTTATAGCAAGTTCGAATTTGGTAAACCATTGCAAAGGGCGCATTTAGGTCAGGTATACTGTTAATTGCGCCAGGGAGGGGGCGCAATTACTTCTAATAGCGCCCTATGAATAAGCACTGTGCAGTTACGAAATAAGTTAGGAAATAGCAAAGCGACAGTAATAAATAAGTCAGGATTGAGTGAAGTTTCCGATTAGCCTGCATCACACGTCTTCAGAATAATGCGTGCAAATACTGTGACGATCTATGTTTGTCGGAATTATCGGCTTATCAACTGCCAGGGTCATATCGGCTGGAGTATGCACATGACCACTGGAATATAGGAGGAAGCGAGTCAGTCCGAACTGCAGTAGGTATATTGTGTGATATACCAACTTTCAAAAGAAGGTAGCCTCATGCACCATGCATACCTAATGCATCCAACATCATGCAGCACGCTACCTTTAACGAGTCACCTGCACCCATCGCATCGTGCCACGATCGATGATCGTGGTGGTAAGCAGGTATGAACACTTAAAAACGTAGAACAAGAACATAACCTCGATTGACCTGTCACGAACGTTTGCTAAATTGCAAAAGCTACATACAAAAACAGACGGATCGCCACCAGAGCAGGCCTGGTGGCACCGCTGCAGACTAAACGTAGAACACGAACATAACCTGATCAACCTTTCGAGAACATTTGCTTACTTGCAAAAGTCACAGATAAAAGCAGATGACCCTCCACCAGAGCAGGCCTCGTGGCACCACTGTTGACACTTGCTACACTGCAGCCATATTTCGTTCACCCCAACCACCGATTCTCCGCAGAAAATGCAGATGTCAACTGGATGAGATACCTTTTGCTTTCTTGGAGTCTTCGCTTTCTTCTTTCCTCTTTTCTCTCTTCCAGCCGTGTTTTTCTCTTTTTCAACCAGCGCTCGCTTTACTGGTGAGCTTGTCAAGATCACGGATCGCTGGCTCTTGACACGTCTTTTGACCTCCCTTGGGGTAGGTTTCGGCACAGACAATATCTCATTAAGGATTTCTGATGTCACTGGGACCTTGCCTGACGACGTGGCTTCCATCAGAATCTGAGCGATGTGGGAAACTTGCCTTCGCTGGGCCTCCTCTGCTGGCATTTCCAATTCCGGTGGGACCCCAGTATCAACAGTGCCG
This sequence comes from Lepas anatifera, assembly GCA_034440635.1. NCBI lineage: Eukaryota > Metazoa > Arthropoda > Thecostraca > Lepadidae > Lepas > Lepas anatifera. The sequence goes on from JAOTON010001229.1 coordinate 109,632, forward strand.
TTGCTGCAGGATGGGAGGGTACCATCACCATGCCCATGCACACAGTCTCCGTCACACTTTGCACCAGCATTACTCTCATCTCCAAGAGCTTTTCCTTTGGCACCAGAAACGTCACCCTGTGCTGTTACAGCTTCACCCATGGCATCGGCACGGTCTCTCGCAGTCTCTTCGTCCTCGGTGGCGCCCCTCTCAGGAGCATCTCCCTGCGAACCTGCATCATTATCCTGAGCACCGGTGCCGTCTTGAACTGTTCGATCCGCCAGTACGTGGATAGCCGCCACAAAGTCTTCATCGGAGAATACCTGATCGTCAAACGGCATGATGCCGGAGGCCTTGAAGCCATTTACAGCGTTCCTTGGTGCCGCTGCTTTGAGGTACGCGGCACCGAACACCTCGGAGACTTGGTGCTGGGTCACCCTTTGGCCTGGGTTCTTCCGCAGCCACCTGTGGATCTCGTCTTTGTACCACGTCTTCAATGGACCAAAGACTGCGACGTCCAGCGGCTGCAGTCTGTGTGACGTGTGTGGAGGCAGGGTGAGGATATCCACCCCACTCTCCTCGCACAGCGTTAGAGCCTCGATGGACACGTGGCTGGTGTGGTTGTCCACGATGAGGAGTACTCTGTTCTTCACTGTTGCTCCCGTCACCTTGATAAAGTGACGCAGCCACTCCACGAACGTGTCTTTCGTTGCCCATCCACTGTCTGATGTTGCAAAAATTGTTCCAGGGGGCGCTCCTCGTTTCAGGGACTCATTCATACGCTTCCTCGCGAAGATGAGCTGGGGAGGGATGAACACACCAGCTGCATTGCAGCAGCAAACAGCTGTTGTAGTCTGCCCTTTCTCAGCGCTGGTCACAATGCCAACCTGGCGACTGCCCTTTCCAGCTAGAATCTTCCGGCCGGGCACGGTTGTGGGCACGCCAGTCTCGTCCATATTGTAAACGTGGGTCGGCCCGTACCCGTGTTTGTCATTCAGTTTCTCCAAGTTTTGGAAGAAGAGCTCGACCTCAGATCGTCTGAATCCCCCAAGTCGGGAGATACTCGTCGGCTCCGGAGTCCGTACCCTTATCTCCGGGTGCCTCTTAAGGAATCTGGTTACCCAGTCGTGCCCGGCCATCTTCATATCCTTATCGAAGGGATGGTTGATGTTCATGAGTTCAGCAACATCAAATGCTAGTTTCCGCAGTTCCATGCGCGTTATTCCATAAAACGCAGAAGCCATGCTGAGGACGTGAGCTTTGAAGCGATCCTCGAACTCCGCACTGAAAACTGGTAGTCGTCCCTTTCTCCCTGGTCTCGGTGGCGACCCGATGGTGTTGCGCACTCGGCAGTGAAGGTGATCACGGAGTGTTGTACGTGGGATGCTGGAAGGGGAAAGGACAGTATAAGGATATGTATCGTCATTTAAATGAATGTACTGCCGGATGTAAGGTCAATGCATGGCAACAACAAGGATGCAAGGATAGAAACTGGAAGGTAGAACATAAATACCCAGACTGAGAAATAAAAAAATTATTCATTAGACATGTCAAGGAAAATGGAAGTCAATGCCATTCCAATTCCATCGGCCGTACCTTATACCCAAATTCATTCAGTAATTTACATCTTCAACAAAACTTGTTTGAAGTGTCTGGGCTACCTGCAGAATAGATGGGATATCGTATGCCATAACTAGATCTGTAAATCGTTGTTACCTGAAATGCTGGCAAGCTTTCCGGATTGAGGATCCATTCTTGACAGCGTTCACTGCTCTGGTGAGTGCTTGAACGCTCCAAGTGGGTGGTGACATTTTCTGGAAAGGATGTGTTTATAAGGTTAGGTATATCGGTATCATGAGTGAACACTGTACATGCATATCCGCATAGGCGCAGGAACTTTTTTCAAGTTGGGGGGGGCAAGGGTTGTCGTCGGTTGCGGGTTACGGGTGACTCGACCATTTCTTTCCACCAAACAACATGCATCGGCTCGAAGTTGGGGGGGGCACTGCCCCCACAGTCCGAAAGTGTGGGGGCAGCCGCCTCCATTGCCCCCACGATTCCTGCGCCTATGCATATCCGTGAGGTATAGGCAGGTACAGAGGAGGATCCAGGATCCCAAGGGGCTGACCCCAAAACTCGCACGAATCAAAGTGCTTTGAAAGGTACCCGCTATAAAAATACTGGTATCGGAGGAAAAACTTGAGAAACATTGCTCTGCAAAGTACCTACGATTAATTTTCTGTCTTGCTAAATGCGCCCACCCCTCATTCAATTGCGCCCGCGGGCGCATTTACCCATGGCGCATTTGAAATTTCTGAACGCAATCAAACATGGCTGCCTGTTGGAACAGGTTCTTCGCAGAAACGACCGGTAGAAGGCGGAAAATACACAAAAATATGCCTATTGTAAAATGCAAGTCATCGCTCTCCCCAAATATAATTGAGTTCTTATTTTTCGATATTATAAAACCCTAAATGTCGTAAGAAACCTAGTAATATATAAAAATCGCAGATTTTGCTGAGCTGTGACCTACCACCGATGGCTGTGCGACGGAAAGAGGAAGTACTTAGTGATGGAAACAAAATGGTAGTGCGTAAAATCAAATACCACTTCAGGATTTCTGTGGAGGGTGGGGGGCGCAATTGGTCGCATGGGCGCAATACACCCAATTTCCCCTACTCCAGACGTGGTGGTAGAGGAGGTTGACTGGACTGACAAACTTGAAAAAGGCGGATGAAAATTAAATAGAAAGGAAGAGACCAAATGGGCTGCCAACTAAAACACTCCATCTGGATGTTGTGAATAAAATGGAAAATTTTTCCATCTACACAAACTGATAAAACATGGAACAATGTACGCGAGTTGTGATGTCAAACTTAAAATGACCGCCCTTGCCCTAAGTCCTTGGCAGGCAGCCGTGCAGACTATTATGAATAATGTCATCATAAATCATATCAAATCATCCTCAGTACAAACCTTTTATGACAATCCATTTGCTTCCACTGACGTCCCCCCAAGAACGTTTAGTTTTCGACATTTGTATTATTTAATAAACATAATGCCTCACCTTTCTCTTCGATGCTTGCTTAAAAAAATGCCTCCAAACTCTTTTTGCCGCTTCATCTTTACTGAATGTAGGGGAAGGATGTGACCTATAAAGAAAAATGGATTCGTGATAGGTAGGACGTCTCAAAACACCAGACACTCGTTACTCCTTCTTGTCTCTGTCAGGTAGCTGTGGAAATATGGGAACGGTTAAGTAGGTGCAGGGAAGCAAGATAATATTAGCTAAAATTAAAATGCATCCATCAATAGGTATTATGTAGGTACATATTGTTTGTAAATGCATCTTCGGTTTATTGTAAAATCTGACCATATTAACCGTAAATTTTGACCTTCTGCAGCATTAACAAGGACTCCAAAAGTTACCCCGGCCGCGCCGGGGTAACTTGAAAGTTACCCCGGCCATGGCCGGGGTGGCCGGGGCATGTTCTCCACCCATGGCACCCTTAAATTATAAATTTTAACACTGACCCTATGGCATTAGCTAAAAAGAAATGGGCTGAAAATTCCGTGGTGCCCCCTTAAATTCGGACGTTCCGCCGACACGGGGGGTGGTCCGATCAGTCCCTCAGGCAGTGATGGGTTAAGAATAAAAGAAATGTCTTGCCATTAACAATGTCTTCTATCACCCGGTTTGCCGTGACATATCTAAGACTATGAAAATATAATTTCATTTCTAGTTCTGCTGCAAATTTTACATAGCTTCGTGTCAAAAAAGCTTCATTCACCTTAACACGCGCATTGACGGGGGTCTGAGCCACCTTCGCATTGACGGGGGTGGGTACCCGCCCCCCTAAGATCTCGAGAACCACGGTAGGTAGCGAAAAACGGTAAACGGCGTTGGGCTGCCCATCCACTTCTCCATCGAAAACATTGGAACCATTTTTTGTCAGGTCACATTTAAGGTCACGAGAGGTCAAAACATGCCCGTCATAGGGATAACATGTAAAATTCAGTTTTTCGGGCATTACATCTGAAAAAGTAAAGATAGAGCAAAACGACTTGAACTATATGAATCCTTTTAGCAAGCCGAATCGAATGATATATAATTTGACCTTGCTAGGTCAAATCAAGGATTTGACCTGACCTGAGGTCAGGTCAGGGTCAAATTATATAAAATGCATATCATTAGAACCGCAAAGCCCAGGCGAGTCTAATGCAGCTAAAATAAATGCTCTACCACCATCCGTTACTGAGTTATTCCGTAAAACCATTTTTCCCATGTATTTCCAATGGAGAGGTCATGCCTCGTACCTGACCTTAGGTCATCGATATCAAAAATACCGGAACATATGTTAGAGAACTCGGTGGGGCCATTATGTGATATGAGTTTCAATCGGATAAGTTCACCCTGCTCCGACTTATGCTATCTTAAACTTTTTTGAGGTCGGGTCACTTGACCTGTACTGGTGACCTGACCTGAGATGACCTAACCTTAAAATTTTCACAGAAGTTGTAAAAAGATGAGGGAAAAGGTATACCAAGTACGGCGGCGCTACGCGCCGCCATTTTTCTACTGTCTCCGAAAAACCCGAGGGGGGCGGGTACCCGCCCCCGTCAATGCGCGTGTTAACCTGCGCCCCACCGGGGGTCCGGCGCCACCTTCGCCCCACCGGGGGCCATCGATGGCCCCCTCTAACTCCGAAAATATGGGCGTTAGCGCAAATCTGCAAAGTGCAATAGAAAGTTTGCTTGAATTCAGTAAGAAATTACTTTGGAAGTTTGGAGCTAGGCTAGTAATTGGAAGGTTCTGGGCGGGTAAACTTCATCAATAGGGGAAGTGGGGGTAAGCCCGCCACCATAAGGATTTGCTGTTCCCAAAAGCATATTTTGTGTTGAATGACAATTTCTTTACTTTCGATTCATTTTGGGATCAATTTGGCACCAAGGAATGCCTTCCTAATTTGACTTATATCTTTAAACTAAAAAATAAATGACTTCAAAGTGAGTATTGCATTTCTAGTGTCTTAAAAAGTGAGGGCAACACCGCCATGGGTGGCGGTGTTACCCCTCTATTATGTCGGCGTTAACCCGTGACATATCACTTCTATTGCGTTCTAAATTCGCAGTTTGTGAATGCAAGTATCTATAAATTTGTGTTTATCTTGAAGTTTCTAGTCCCTACAGTAGTGCTGACGGTTCCAAGGACGATTATCAATCATATCTAAAAACGCGAATTTCGGTATTCGTGCGATACAAATTTTTGGCACAAATAAATGTGAAAAAGCTCGTATTTGAAAGCTCGCATACTGTATGTTACTGGCTTAACATCTAAGCTCATATCCAGTGAACTTCCATGTATAATACAAATCAAGTCACAAAATCACACATGTCCCTAAAACTTGAAGAACACAGTATGATAATCAGTGATGACGGAACGTCTGAATTTAAGGGGCCACAATGGGCTTTTCAACCCATCTCCTCCAGTAAACGCCATAGAATTAGTGCTAAAATTTATGTGAAAGGGGGGGCAGTCTACCGTGCACCGGTGCCTCCCGCAAGTTCCTACGCCAGTGATATAATGGTAACGAAGGAAATTAACATCCATGTGCATGCACTAGCGAACTAGAAATCAAAACCAAAACCGCAGATCGTTGAGAGCGCTGAAATGCACAGAATCAAATTCTGAAATATAGTTCCGAAATGTTTTCTCTTCTTATAAGAATACACACAAACCCCTTTGAACTTGACCCATCGCTGCAAGCCTCGTGTGTCCTGTGTCCGCACGATCCACCCTGCAACCGGAGTTCGTTCCGGCCGGTAACACCTTCTTCACAATACATGCAAATTTCCTCATTATTATTTCGGTAGGACACTTATGTCTTGCGCCTTTTTGCCCAGTTTTTTTCTTGGTCTTATGTATGCGCGGCGGCTTCCTTTCTTTTCCAGGCCCTTCCGTCGCCCTTCTCGCAGGAGAGCTTGTCAGCATTATTGAGCATAATTTTCTGCGGCGAGATGGTTTCCATTTTTTTCTGGTTGAATTGCGTGATCGGGAGTACATCATCGATAGGAGATTTTTGGTGCAAGGGGCTCTGAGCGTGGGCAGCAGACATTTGGGCCCCCCTTTCCCAAAATCCTGGCTATATATATCTGAGATCCTGCTGTAGGCGCATCCGCATCCGGGCATCCGCGAGTTTCACGATCGAATGGATGGCTGATCTGCTGCCTTTCCGTAAAGTCGTACGCCACAGACTAGACGCGAGCTTTTCGCCATAGAAAAGTTTTGAAAGCGGACCAGCCTTTCTGCTAGGTCCTGCTCGAATTCTTTTGGGATGACTATCCCAGGACCTAATCTAGGAGGAGCAATGTTTTCCATTTTGCCCTGATCCGATGTTTTTCAGTCGATCTAGCAGTGTGGCTCTCGGGATCTGATACCGTATGCTGGCTTTTTTCTGACATCCCTATAGAGATCTACTATAGCTATAGTAGATCTCTACTGTAACTATAGTGTATTATCACTATAGCTATATTACATCTCTATGGACATCCCCTTTCCCCAACCGCTTTTATAGCGTTTGTCACACATTCCGAGCTCCAAGCGCACCTCGTGCAGTTTTTATATGTTTTCTTCAGAGCCATTGTGATCTCACATGCTGATTCTATGGTGTGAAACAGAACACGCTTTCTCGATAAAAATAAGCGACAACAAATTTAAATCAAATCCTACTTCCAGCATACAGCCAAACGCAGATGGTAATGTCAAGAACAGCGCAACCAATCTAGAACCCTAATTGGAACTGCACTTCATTTTTGCGCACGGCAAACACTACCCCCGCTTTAGGTTTAGGCTTTTTCGGTATTTCTGAGTTCCTTTCATGATAGCTGGAACCATTCAAATTTTTATAAAAAGAAAATGAGCTCCCGACATCCAATGAGGTAGCACCGCCACCCCTTGGAGTAATACCGCCACGGCATGGCGGTGTTACCTGCATCGACAGTGAACGACAATAACCACTACCGCTGGAAAAGTAGGACTGTTATGGCGACCTGATGCGACAAAGTCAGATGAAAAGCTATAACGCTCTGAAAAAATGAGAAATTATTAAGGTTAGATCACTGAATAACTTTTGGCATTGTTCAATGACAGGGATATTTTTTATAAAACATGATCCTTTTTCAAAATATGCCTCTAATTATCTGAAACGTATCAAAATTCGTGTTGCAACGGCCTCACGCTCATTTGCCGCTAAATTCCGACTGCGAAATGGTGCCAAACGTTTTGTACATCTAGTAACCACACCGCTAGGGGGTATGGCGGGGTTCCCCACATGGCGGTGTTACCCCCGCTTCCCTAACTATAAACAGCGAGATTTCCATTTTGATACGCATCTGACTTACGAAAACATAGGTTCTCAGTATGTTTATTTTAGCAAACCGTTCTGTATTTTGAAACTGCCTGATCACCCGAATTAATAATTCCTTTTCAGCGATTTTGGCCGACCACATTTGGCTGTTTCTAACACTACATGCGGAAAGTTCGGTGGTCCCGCTTATAGCGCTGCCTATTGCTGTGGCGTAGTTTCTCCTTTTGGGGATAGGTGTCGCTAGCAGCCATAAAACGGCAGCAGTCCGGGGTGAGTTTCGTGTTGCGGCGTGAGACATTCAGCGAAATTTCCCCCACACTTCGTCTGCGCTACTTCGGGATATGCATGGATTCAAAAGTTGTTCTTGGCAAGAATATATTCGACAAAAGTAAACCAGGCTTCAAGAAAACTTATTTTACGGATCAGCGACGGATCAGGCGCTAGAAATGGAGGCTGCTAAACCGGTTTAATTTAAGGATGGTGCCGTGGGGAGCGCTCTGGTAAATGCAGCCCCTAAATCTTCCCACCAGCAGCCACTCGTAAAAATTTCACATTTTCACTTCTGTCTGAGGTAAAATCTCACTTCACTTCGCTTTTTGACGTCTGAGGTCAGCTGAGAGGTGTGAAGGTCAGTGGTGCTCTGGAGAATACTCGCGTTTATCCGATCCCAATACCCTGGACTGCTCACGCCACGGCGACTCCCAGTAGTTAAAGGCCCAACACCTGCCGAAGGCTGCAATCTACGAGTTGGCTACTTCCACAGTCTACAAAAATTACGTTATGAGGGCTAAAAATTTCACAATCACTATTGCAGAGGGTGTCAGACTTTTCACGGCAGTAAAGTCGTCCATAGCCGCCCTCTGGCGTCAAATAGAGGTAACCAAACGTTACCTCCATCAACAACTGTCCCAGTGGGCCTCCGATCCACCTTTGCCCCGGTGGGGTAGCTTGAACATCCCCCTCGATCTCAGCTACTACGCGGGATAGCGAAAAATGTGAGCCGTGGTAAATGGCCCATAATAAAATTATTAAGGAACTATGTTGGTCACTAGTTAGCTCGGGTCAATATTGAAGTGATGACAGGGAAGAATATGAGAGGTTAGAAAGCATGTTTACCCCTAGTGTCTGACAGGACTGAGTTAATCGTTTTTAAGCGTCATGCAAGTCCTCTCGTTGCGGTCAATAAAATTGTGGACACATGATTATACTAGGTCTAAATATAAGTCTCCTGATCCAAGTTCAGGTCAAGGTCATGACCTGACCCATCATAGTCAATACGCATATCAATTAATTCGCAATTGTAATGGTATCAAAATAAAAGCCCTATCACAATCTCCCGCGAAGTTTTTCGCCCAAGTCTGAAAACCTGCTTAAGCGGTTCCATGTGACCTCTCAGAGCAGAGATCCAAACTGGCAACATGACCGTGGATGCTGGCCTAAGATACTGCAGTTTTGAAAATAAAAAGTTATTATTAGCCGTCTCAACATTAATAGGACAAGTTTTTGGTCAATTCTCGTTTTCCCATGTATTTCCAATGGAGAGATCAAGCCACGTATCTGACCCTAGGTCATCGATATGGTAAATCCAGCTACCTCAACTTATGGTATTCATTGGGTCTATTATGTAATATAATCTAGATCATTACATTAAGCTTGTTTTCACTGGAATGACTTGACATATTTTGTGAGGCTAGGACACTTGACCTGACCTGGTGACCTGACCTGCAATTATTCAAACTGTTTTCAAGTTACGCAATCAATCAAAGATAACGAGTAGCAAGAACAACGGGGCTTCGCGGCTCCGTTTTCTAGCACCGGTGGGAAAACCCGAAAAGTGTTCAAACATCCCCAACGGGGGAGGGCTAAATATCCAAGTGTAGGGTTGAACACAATATAATTTTCTCATACTTTTGAAGGGTGGCCACTTGATCTTCCTCACGCGTGATCGTTTTCGCTGAACAATTTCTGACCTGCCTTGGCCGAATCACACTTCATTTTACGATATATTAACACGCGCATTGATTCTCTAATCATCTTAAAGTTTTTTTCTCTTCAAAATTTTAAGGTTAGGTCATCTCGGGTTAGGTCACCAGTACAGGTCAAGTGACCTGACCTCAAAACAAGTTTAAGATAGCATAAGTCGGAACAAGGTGATCATATCAGATTGAAACTTATATCACATAATGGCCCCACCGAGTTCTCTAAAATATGTTCCGGTATTTTTCATATCCATGACCTAAGGTCAGGTACGAGCCATAACCTCTCCATTGGAAATACACGGGAAAACAGAGTTTTACTGAATAACTTAGTAACGGATGGTGATAGAGCGCTTATTTTAACTGCATTATATTTGCGCTGTCTTTGCAGTTATAATGATATGCATTTCACCTAATGTGACCTCGAACTGACTTCAGGTCAGGTAAGATCTTTGATTTGACCTAGCAAGCTCATATTATATATCATTCGATTCAGCTTACTGCGAGGATTCACATACTTTAAATCGTTTTGCTCTATCTTTACTTCTTCAGATATAATGACCGAAAACCTTCATCTACATGTTATCCCTATGATGGCGTGTTTTGACCTCTAGTGACCTTAAATGCAGCTTGACACAAAAATGTTTAAAATATTTTCAATGGAGAAGTGAATGGGCTACCCAACGCCGTTTACTGTTTTTCGCTATCTAGCGTGGTTCTCGAGATCTTAGGGGGGGCGCGTACCCGCCCCCTCCCGTCAAAGCGAAGGTGGCTCAGACCCCCGTCAATGCGCGTGTTAGAGGACTACATGACTCCTCCTTGGACACCAGTAAAGGTTTTTGGTATCAATGCTCTTACCAATGTACTGGCTACAAATGTTCACACGCTTTCCCTGGAGGTTAGCCCTCACGTGAGGGCCCCGGGACCCAAAATAGGGTAACAGCCCAGTGTTTGCAAATATTTGCATATTGCTAGTCATAATACTCATTATTAATCTATTTTATCAAAATGAGACAAAAAACTGGAACAGAGAACAGAAATGACTACCTTTAAGACAAACAACTTGACTTATTCCCTTAAGAATCTCGAGAAAAGGAGTCACAAAAGGTCCTTAACCGATCATTTTAACCCACATCTTGACACTATGACTGGAAAATCTTCCTGATCCGGGGAATCCTGAATGGGCTGGTACTGAGCCATAAAAACTTTACTAAGTCATCAAAGTACAGAATTCTCCTCATCACGCGCATTGACGGGGGAGGGGTCTGAGCCACCTTTGCTTTGACGGGGGAGGATTCCCGCTGCCCCCGTAGGAAAGGGGCGAGTATTTCTAAGACCTCGGAAACCATGTAAGGTAGCAAAAAAGAAAAAAACGGAAAACTTGGTTCAATATATTGATGGGCAATAGCCCCTTCAAATCTCTATATAAAATATCATAACTATTTTTTGTCAGGTCACATTTAAGGTCACGAGAGGTCAAGGCATATAACCATAGGGATAACGTGTAGCTACAACATGTTTACGTAGAGGAAGGTTTTCCGCCACTATATCTGAACTAGAGCAAGGTCAATTATCTGATAGAGCAGAACAATTTAGGCGATCAGAATACTCACAGAAAGTCAAATCAAATGATATATGGTGTGACCTTGCTGGATCAAATCTTATACTTGATCTGACCTGAGAAAAGGTCTAAGCTAATTTAGGCTAAATGTATATCATTAGAACCGCAAGGATAAGACGAACCAATGTTTCAAAGATAAGCGCTCTGCGACCATCAATTACTAAGTTTTTTAGTTCAAACCATTTGTCCCACGCCTTTCCAATGGAGATGTTATGCTTGTACCAGAACTTAGGTCATCGATATACTGAAATACTGGAATATTTTGTAGAGCTGGGTGGGACCATTATGTGACAAGAGTTTCAATTTTCAATTTTTCTCATTATGTTTACAACTTTTGTCAAAATTTTAAAGTAAGATCATCTCAGGTCAGGTCACCAGTACAGTCAAGTGACCTGAACTCAAAAAAGTTTAGGATAGCATATGTCGGAACAGGGTGAACTTATCCGATTACAACTCATATCACATAATGGGCCCGCCGAGTTCTCTAAAATATGTTCCGGTATTTTTGATATCGATGACCTAAGGTCAGGTACGAGCCATCATCTCTCCATTTGAAATATATGGGAAAAATGGTTTTAACTGAATAACTCAGTAATGAATAAGGATAGAGCGTTTATTTTAATCGGATTGGATTTGTCTTGTTTTTGCGTTTCTAATGCTATGCATTTCACCTAATTTGACCTAGCAAGGTCAAATTATATATCATTTGATTCAGCTTGCTGTGAGGATTCATATAGCTTAAACCGTTTTGCCCTATCTTTACTTGTTCACATGTATTGACAGAAAACCTTCATTTACATGTTATCCCTATGACGGCATGTTTTGACCTCTAGTGACCTTAAATGTGACCTAACAAAAAAATTGTTCGAATATTTTCGATGGAGAAGTAGATGGGATACCCAAAGCCGTTTTCCATTTTTTTGCTACCTAACGTGGTTCTCGAGATCTTAGGGGGGCGGGTACCCCCGTCAAAGCGAAGGTGGCTCAGACCCCCGTCAATGCGCGTGTTAATACGGACTGCAAGCATAAGGGAATGTGGCACCTTGGTCGAATCCTGGAATTAAGTGTAATTAAGAGTACTTTTAGCCGAAAATCATGGAATTCTCCATGGTTTCTCTGAAAATCTTAAAATAAGCTCAAGATTTTGATTTTTAAAATGGACCTCTAGAGAAAAAAAATAATCATCTGCCTGTGAATGATGTCATGATCTGGCCACCAATACCATATTCCATAGGCTTCAAGGGCTTCGATTGGCTGATACTCACCGTGACGTCAGCATATGTCGTCACACCAGCAGCCTGACAACTGTGGCATGCTGCTTGAGGTACATACATAAGGGGTACATTTCAGGTAGGTCTTTAACTTTTCTCTGCGGAAATTTTTAGTTTCAAGATAAGTGATATGTGGAGTACCGGGTTTTCCGGCATGCTTTATAGCTTGGCTATCTCAGTTAAAATCACGTTACAAAGGTCTCGCATTCCCTTTAACAGTCTTGTGGCGGCAGATGAAACGTTGATATAGCGCAGTGGCGGACCTAGAACTTCATTTGGGGGGGCTAGGGGCTCGAGCCTCACCTGCCAGTACGTCGGGCAGCCCCTCGCCTATGTTTTAACTATAGGAGCTCGGAAATTTCAGGGAGGGAGCTTGAGAACCCCCCTGGATCCGCCACTGCTATGGTGGCTCTATAGAGGCCACTTGTACCGTGAATCGTGAACAAAAGCTAATTCCCCCTCCCCTTAGGCTTTTCAAAATGATTGATGCAGCATACTGATATTTCAATGCTATGGGAAATAGAATGACGACATGTTTTCTGTTAGAAATAAATACTCTCATTCAGATCCGTGGACTTTGAGAAAAAAGTTGTGCGTTCCCAAATTTGAAACAATGTCAATAACCAAAATATCAAAAGACGAAGGTAAAATCTAAAATGTGCTTAGCCTTCCCATAGAGTTGTTGAGCTCCTTAAAAGCACACAAAATACTTAAATAAAAAACCCAAAAACTTTAAAGGATATTTTAACACTGAATCTATGTTTCCTCAAGAGTACCCGGGCACCACCGAAGTGATATAAGCCCACACCACTTCGTTTTTTGCAAAGGTAAAGGCAAGCTGCTCACCAGTGCAACCCGTCTCTCTCTATATTCACCTCGGCCGGTGATTAGAGAGAGAGGAGATTTTGCCAGTGCCGCCCGGCGTCCCCTCCTAACTGGTTGGTTATTCAAGATCTCGAGAGTTGATTCAACTCTAAATCAAGGCTCAGCGACCAACTCCGATTCTGAATCAACTCATCCGGTTGATTTGGTGGTAGGAGGTGAACCGACTCAACTCCGGCTCAGGCCAGTTGTGAATCAGAGCTGCTCTGACTCAGCACTCATAATCAAGTATGCCTAGAAGACTAGGTAAATAATTCCTTGAATAAAATCCAGATAGGAATCGATTTTAGTAAGTGAGCTGACCCATGAAAAGTTTATATGTGTATTACATGGTGAAGATGAATGTGTTGCAATTTCAAATTGATACAGGTACCCGATAACCCCGAGCATGCCTAGTGCTTCACATACTGATGGGTAACGTTTGCACTTTCAAAAGATTTTCTGTGCCCAGACACCATCTTTACAATTCAGGCAAGCAATGCCGCTCGCTACAGCATCTCTGATCAAGAGACAGTGATGAATCGTTTTTTTTATTTTATATCCAATCGTGTGCTTGTGTCGCAATTTTACACCATCCAGAGGGTGTGATCGGCCGCTGGCTGGCCGATACCATAAATGTAAATGTGCATAATATGTTACAGGGAAAGTGCGAAATCCGGGATTTCGCGAACTCCCTAGGGATTTCGCGAAATCACTGACCAGCCAGGGAGTTCGCGAAATCCCTAGGGAGTTCGCGAAATCACTGGCCGACCAGGGATTTCGCGAACTCCCTAGGGATTTCGCGAACTCACTGAAACTTCAGTGATTTCGCGAACTACCTGAATGCTTCTCAGGGATTTCGCGAAATCCCTAACATGCCAATATGTCATATAGCTTAAATCCGAAGAATGATCCTTCAGTGATCTGGTTTTACACTCCCCGTCCATGTTTTCTCTTTCTATGTTGTATTTTGCTTGATTTTATGTATGTCGGCCTGATATTTTTTCTTTAACTAATTTTACACCCTCAGCTCTACCTCACACCGGGTCCTTGTGCCCGCTGACGAACTATTCGAGTCACTAGCCTTCCTCGAGGTGCATGGTTTATGCAATGTGAACCGTAGGTGTGGAGGGGGGCGGGGCTCAAAACAAACTAGAGATGCCACTACTTTTTTCATTGTCATCTGTAATGAATATATTGATTTCTTAACAAAACCGACTCCTGATGGGAAGTATTGTGCCGTAAGAAACGGACAAAGAACTGATATACTTTCACAAAGGTCTATTTTGGCTATGTCTATGTTGGAATGTACTACGGACGTCAACAAATTTTCCAATAACAATACTTTGATACAGGAGGAAGCGTCGGCCTCGAAAAAGCTCTCGGTGTAGAAGCGGCACGCCTGTCATCCTTTGACCATTGCCAAGGCTTTCAGAAATTTTATTGTCGATTCCGGCGGGCTAGCACATGCACTTCAAGCTTAGGTGCTCCAGCCACGTTCATGACAATAGGCAATGAGATAGCACATTGCAAATATGCGTAACAATTGTATTATTCCATGTCCTGCTTATGCCGACAACTATAGTTGTCGGCTTATGTTCAGCTGTAGCTGAAACTGTATAACACTTCTGATACACTGATAAACTGAAAACAGAGATATGGACTACGTTAATTTGCAGAATAATTCTTTCGTTGTTCCAGCTCTGAAAATTTATCTTAGTATAGCCGAACCGTACCTGTAAAGATTGGCCAAAGTTTTGGAATACATTAATGAACTTAATGCAAAAAATAATATAACATTATTGTATTTTCCTTACCCAGAAAATAATACGAAATGGCCATCAGATAAGCAGCATTTCTCTTTTGTGTAGTAATGAGGATTGTGATATGATAATGATCTCTCTGCAGATGCTGGATAAGTGAGTTGGAAAGAAGCGCTTCAGAATTTTGTCTCTAACGGTACTCAAAGTTGGTGCACCTGACCGACTTCGTACCGAGTACGTGCATGGCCGGGGCGGGGTTGGGAAACCATACCCCTTGGGTTTTTCGCAAAGTCTTGAAAACGGCTACGCGCAGCGCTGCTGTACCCAGTACAGTTTTTTTCTAAAGCTTTTTACAACTCCTGTCAACATTTTCGGTTCAGGTCATTTCAGGTCAGGACATCAGTGCAGGTCAAGTGACATCATCTCCAAAAAAGAAGAAAACAACATAAGCAAGGAACAGCTTAATTTATCAATCTAAAATTCGTATTGAATAAAGGGCCGACTGAGCACACAGTTTTTTTTAGGATTTCTGAAGTCGATGACCTAAGGTCAATTATGGGTCATGATGACACCGTTTGAAAAGTATCGGTAAATGGTTTAAACATCATAATTGTGTTGGAAACGGAGCTAAATTGTATATTTTGGCATCATTGGGGTTGTCTTGTTTCTGCAGTTCTAATGATATGCATTCTGACCCAGTTCGATATTAACCTGATCCAAGGTCAGGTCAAATCTTAGCTTTGACCTAGAATAGTCACATTATTTATCATTCGACGTCGCTTGCAGAAAAGCTTCAGATAGTGAATCCTTATATATTGTATCTCTTCTACATCAGATAGTAGGACTGAAGAACTGTATTTCAGTTACATCAGCATATCCATATTGTGACATTGTTTGGCTTCCAATGCCTTCAGATTTTACCCGACAAAAGAATGCATAGAACACTTTCTTTAAAGCTTAGGTTGTGCTACTTAACGCCATTTACTTTTTCGCTAACTAGCGTAGTTTTTAGATTTTAGGCGGGGGGGGGCGTAGCCCACCCCTTCGTCAGGGTGAAGGTGGCTCAGGCCCCTGGCATTGCACGTCTTAAAAATTGCATCCCGCGAAACTAGTTTGAGACTCATACCAAACGTTTTTGACTGTGATGATTTTAAGATTATCAAAAGGCATAGTCATAAGAGACTTCGCAATTGCTCTCGGTGACCGGCACCTCATCGACACCACCAGCCAAAAGACACGTGATGAGTTGTCAAAAATGTGAGCGTCGGGCACATTCTTTTTCGGATGGCGTGGTTTGCTCAAAAGTAAGTGCGTTGCGCCATTGCCGAGCATTTATACCATTTTTCAGTAGCGCAAATATTTCTGCCATTTCTTGAACTGTGTTACACCCAGATTTATTCTAGTGATCAAGCCATGGATTTCGTACCATTTTCTTTATCGTATCCGTAGATAAAATTCCATAATAATGCAACCTACATAACATATCGCAACGCTATTCTGTGATGTAGATTTGACACAAAATAACCGTAGCATTACATAATTATGAAAGGTGGTGATAGCGTAGATCACTTTTTATTGAATACTTAAGTAGTTATGCTGACTCCATGCACTGCATATGTATAATATTAAATATACAGATCTATCATAGGCGGATCCAAGATTGCCGATCGGGGGGCATCTTCCCGTGGGGGGAGAGGGCGGGGCGCCATCCGGACCAGGGGAGTGCCTTTTTTGACCGAAAAAACCTATCAGGTGAGCGCAAAATCCTATCGGTGGGCGCCGATTTTTACATCCCTAGGGACGGGGGATGGAAAGCGACATTTCAGAGTGGCGCCGTGACCATTTCAGGGGGCGCCGAGGGTCGATCGGGGGGGCACCTGCCCCCTTTGTTCCCCTAAATCCGCGTATAAAATATATCATGAATATAAAATAACCAAGTACCAAATCACAGTGAAGGCGAAGGTGTATTCTGTGGGGAAGTGTGTGGGAACCAAATTACAGGAGTGGACCAGGGCGTTTTGGAACTGCCAGGGGCCAGTGTCTTTCTCTCCCGTGATCCACATTTGCAATCAGCAGCAACTGAACTTTTACATTGCAGTACAATATTGATAAGCGAAACTCGATAAATAAATCGCTACGACCTCAACAATACAATTATGACCTTCCTTATATTTAGCTTAAAAACTTCCTAATATTTAGCTTAAAACCTCCCTTATACGTGATTTTTACGGAAAATGTCCGGTTACTGTTTGAAATAAAACATAAGAACAATAGTCCGCAATCCTAGCTAGTCATCCTTGAGCTGACTAAATGTCAGGGAATTCGCGAACTCCCTGAGTGTTTATCCGGGATTTCGCGAACTCCCTGACTTCTAAGTCCAGGGATTTCGCGAACTCCCTGGTCACCCAGGGATTTCGCGAACTCCCTAGGGATTTCGCGAACTCCCTGTCTGGTCAGTGATTTCGCGAAATCCCTAGGGAGTTCGCGAACTCCCGGATTTCGCACTCTCCCTGTAACACATATACTGAATTGATCGGCAGTTTTCTGCTGGGACATTCTCATATTTCCATACTATGATTATATATATTTTTCTTTTTTGTATTATAATCTTTATTATATGTAGAATTAGAATGATTATAATTGGTATATACATGTGTATATATATACACATACATATACATACATACATATATATATACATACATATATACATATATATATATATATATATAAATATATATATATATATATATATATATATACCACTGAACATTACCACTGAAGCCAACCAACGTAGTATACCAATACAAATGTACTGCCGGGGACTGTGCAGCCCGCGAGGTATACTGGTCACACAACCACTACACTCAGCCGCAGACTGACAATGCACCTCCAGGCTCTAAGACGGTGCTCCTGAGAAACACACCCTTGACCAGCACAACATCACCCTCAGCCGCAACATGCTCATATCTAACACTAAGATCATAGCACACTGCAATGACCGGTGATGACTAACAACACTTGAAATCATCATCATTCGCAACAAGTCGCTGGTCATAAACATTCAGACAAAACAGCTTACTTCACTACCACTTTAAAATAGGAAAATTTAGTTCACACTCTAATGGGCATATTTATTTAGATATTTCTGTTTCCGCTAAGTAGAGGGTTAACAAAACAGACTGCAACGTTCCACTCATTTGAATTAAAACAAAGAAATGCGATTCATCGTGTGATGCTTTATTACATATATATGTGATATATGCATATTAACACGCGCATTGACGGGGGTCTGAGCCACCTTCGCATTGACGGGGGGCGGGTACCCGCCCCCTAAGATCTCGAGAACCATGGTAGGTAGCGAAAAATGGTAAACGGCGTTGGGCTGCCCATCCACTTCTCCATCGAAATCATTTGAACCATTTTTTTGTCAGGTCACATTTAAGGTCACGAGAGGTCAAAACATGCCCGTCATAGGGATAACATGTAAAAATTCAGTTTTTCGGGCATTACATCTGAACAAGTAAAGATAGAGCAAAACGACTTAAACTCTATGAATCCTCTTAGCAAGCCGAATCGAATGATATATAATTTGACCTTGCTAGGTCAAATCAAGGATTTGACCTGACCTGAGGTCAGGTCAGGGTCAAATTATATAAAATGCATATCATTAGAGCCGCAAAGCCCAGGCGAGTCTAATTTAGCTAAAATAAATGCTCTATCACCATCCGTTACTGAGTTATTCCGTAAAAACCATTTTCCCATGTATTTCCAATGGAGAGGTCATGCCTCGTACCTGACCTTAGGTCATCGATATAAAAAATACCGGAACATATGTTAGAGAACTCGGTGGGGCCAGTATGTGATATGAGTTTCAATCGGATAAGTTCACCCTGCTCCGACTTATGCTATCTTAAACTTTTTTTGAGGTTGGGTCACTTGACCTGTACTGGTGACCTGACCTGAGATGACCTAACCTTAAAATTTTCACAGAAGTTGTAAAAATGATGAGGGAAAAGGTATACCAAGTACGGCGGCGCTACGCACCGCCGTTTTTCTACTATCTCCGAAAGACCCGAGGGGGCGGGTACCCGCCCCCCGTCAATGCGCGTGTTAATAATAATATGTATTAATAGTAATAATAGTCTGTGGTTATATTACATATACATATTACATATTACATGTGATGCTTTATTACATACCAGCGACGTGTTGCGAATGATGATGATTTCAAGTGTTGTTAGTCGTCGCCGGTTATTGCAGTGTGCTATGATCTTAGTTTAGATGTGAGTATGTTGCGGATGAGGGTGATGTTGTGCTGGTCAAGGGTGTGTTTCTTAGGAGACCGTCTTGGAGGTGCATTGTCAATCTGCAGCTAAGTGTAGTGGTTGTGTGACCAACGTAGTATACCTCGCGGGTTGCACAGTCCCCGGCAGTACATTCGTATTGGTATACTACCTTGGTTGACTTGATTAGTAATGTTATATATATATATATATTCTCACACCTCACACAAAACACAACAGTCCTGAAAACATGCTCCAGCCGCACCCAACTCATGATCACTGAAGCCCTTTACATCCGCGAACACACACCAACTCTTAACAAACAACTGCACTCACAAAATACACTTACCCTGTGGAGCACGGCAATTGGAAATTGACTTACGTAGGTACACGCTAAATAATATTTATATTCCGCGCAATGAAAAGTGCAATATGAACCATGTGATGTAACAAAGTGTGATCTATTTTTCAAGAGACGTGTAGCGATTTTAAAAATGTACTGCAATGACCTTTCCCGAACGGCTCGATCTGATTTTATCACGATGCAATCGTTAACTGTTTGATTTTATGTGAGTCATGTGTGTATGTATGCTTTTGATAATGGATTTATTAGATAATCCGAAACGTTAAGCAATAATATATCCACCACAAATGCCCCTGGGAAATCTTATATTTGACCTAAACACGAAAACAAAAAAGACAATCCGATCGATCGAAAATACCAACAAGAAGATCGCAAAAGCAAAAAGTGCAATACTATTCAACGGTCAGTGCCAAAATGAAAACATCCTGCCAAACTACACAAAAATAAAAACCCACGACCCGGCAGTAAGACAATCAAGTTGCACAAGGGAATACCGGAGGAATCTTATCGGCGAAGAAATAGAAAAGAAACAAAAGCTAGTGAAGGAATATGAAGAACAATTGGAAAAGCTAAATAGTGAGCTTCAAAACGAAAGCATACCACCCAAGGTAAGGCAAGAAATACTTAACGAACTAAAGATTAGTGCTGATAACGCTTTGCATGTTAACAAGATTAGAGTATCCAAAAAACTATCCAAGCTATACGGTGGTCAAATAACACTCCCAGAGAATAGAACAGCTTATGTTAATCTCTCATCAATCGAAATAAGTGACGCCCAAGCTGAGCTTCTTGAACTTGGAATTAACTGTCATTTTCAAGCCAATTATGATTGTATTGAGAAAAAGGCAGAGCTTGAAATACTTCATCAAGATATACAAAAGCTACAAAAGGAAAACAAAGTAAAAGTGAATCCAAACCTTAAGGACCAACTCATCGGGGAAAGTTCTAAGAAAAGAGGAACATTTTCAAGCAAAATAATCACTAAGAGACTTCGTGATGCCGCCAAGCAGCTTCGTGAGGATGAACGTATCATCATACGCAGAGCAGATAAGTCGTCCGTGTATGTTATTATGGATAGGGAGGAGTATATGTGTAAAATGGATGCTATCCTCAGTGACACTCAAAAGTTTGAAGAGATCAAAAGAGACCCTACCAATACGTTGAAGGCAAAAGTGAACCGGTTGATAGACTCAGCTAACGCAGTCGTAGATGGAGTGCATTTTGGTAAAATAGTAGGGGAGTATGCACCTGGTTACGCATATGGTAACGTCAAAACTCATAAGAACGATAACCCACTGAGACCGATCATATCCCAGACGCCCACCCCATGCTATAAACTGGCAAAACGTCTCAATGATTTACTTAAGCCCTTCATTCCAGCCAAGTACAATCTTAACTCTGTAGACGAATTCATAGACATCCTTAGGATCAACAAGCCAACAGGCCAGCTAGCTTCCATAGATGTGGAAAGTTTATTCACCAATGTCCCTGTCGAAACAACAATCCAAATAATAAAACAAAACGTCTACCATAACTCGGACAAAACACTCGCACCACTCAAACTACCCCCTAGCATCTTAGAGGGTCTGCTTCGTGCTTGCACCACCGAATCTCCCTTCCGAGGTCCTAATGGTAAGCTTTATAAGCAAAAGGATGGCATAGCCATGGGGTCTCCGCTTGGCCCCTTATTCGCCAATTTTTACATGTGTGAGTTGGAGAATTCTGTCCTTGCCGACCAAAGCATCGCTCCCAATATCTTCTGCCGTTTTGTGGACGACATATTTTTAGACGTACGCGACACTAGCCACCTATATAAGATTATAGCATGTCTAGAAGAAAAGTCGGTCCTCCACTTTACGTCAGAACTCAGTGTCAATAGCAAAATACCATTTCTCGATGTACTTGTTTCAAAAAGTAGCGGTTCATTCACGACTAATGTATACAAAAAACAGTCAAATACAGGCAACGTCATGAACGCCAAAAGTGAATGCCCAGACAGGTATAAGAAAAGTGTAGTGCGCGCTTTCATAAGACGAGCTCATACGCATTGTTCCTCATATGCACTGCTTCACTCTGAGTTTTCCAGGACTAAACAAATTCTTGTAAATAATGGCTACTCGAATTCTGAAATAGATGAAGAAATCCAAACCTATATGGAGAAAGTACGCAACGTAGCACCCAAAAAAGAGGAGAACACAATTCGTTTATACTACCGTAGTTTCATGAGCACGGCTTATAAAGTTGATGAGAGGGTTATTCGAGGCATCATCTCTGATAATGTTACCTGCACGAACAAAACTGACACCCTGGACCTCACCATTTATTACACTACAAAAAGACAAGCAGCCTCATCATGAAAAATAACATCACTGCAAGCACAGACACCCTAAAAAAGACCAATGTAGTCTACAAATTCTGTTGCCCCATTGAAGATTGTAGACTTCACAACGTAGGTTACATTGGTTCAACCACAACCTCACTTTCACGTCGTCTCACTATGCACCTACAAGAAGGCACACTCAAGGAACACATGACAGAACACCATGGCATTGCACTTACACGAAAGCACCTCACACAAAACACAACAGTCCTGAAAACATGCTCCAGCCGCACCCAACTCATGATCACTGAAGCCCTTTACATCCGCGAACACACACCAACTCTTAACAAACAACTGCACTCACAAAATACACTTACCCTGTGGAGCACGGCAATTGGAAATTGACTTACGTAGGTACACGCTAAATAATATTTATATTCCGCGCAATGAAAAGTGCAATATGAACCATGTGATGTAACAAAGTGTGATCTATTTTTCAAGAGACGTGTAGCGATTTTAAAAATGTACTGCAATGACCTTTCCCGAACGGCTCGATCTGATTTTATCACGATGCAATCGTTAACTGTTTGATTTTATGTGAGTCATGTGTGTATGTATGCTTTTGATAATGGATTTATTAGATAATCCGAAACGTTAAGCAATAATATATCCACCACAAATGCCCCTGGGAAATCTTATATTTGACCTAAACACGAAAACAAAAAGACAATCCGATCGATCGAAAATACCAACAAGAAGATCGCAAAAGCAAAAAGTGCAATACTATTCAACGGTCAGTGCCAAAATTAAAACATCCTGCCAAACTACACAAATATATATATATATATATATATATATATATATATATATATATATATATATATATATATATATATATATATATATATATATATATATATTACCATTATATTAGCATATTATCATCCATTGCTATATTACTTGTGTGTTTATTATTATGCAACTTGTGACTTGTATTGTGAAATATAATAAATATGCCTTACGTAAGAAGAAACGTCGAATTATGCCTTTTTCTAATATTTTGCACCAATATGACGAGAATGACCGCAGCTTAATACGAAAACTCGAGTCGTCCACGAAGAAGCTAATGAACGCCAAAGAAGCTGTTATATTTAAGGAAGATTGTATTAAAGAACGACTCCTCCCGAAATATTCGAACATTTATATATCAAACATTTGTATCGAACATATATATATATATATATATATATATATATATATATATATATATATATATATATATATATATATATATATATATGTGTGTGTGTGTGTGTGTGTGTGTGTGTTTTTATAAACGGGACAGCATACTTAGCTTTTGTTAGTTTCTTCTGAGTGTTTTCTATTTTTCTTATGACACTTTTGGTATATTCTGTCAATTCATAGATTACCTCTCCAATTTTCATTGACTTTGTATATTTTATTTTGTGCTACGTTTTAACGTATACGTATACATTATTATTACGTATATTATAATATTTTATATAAAACATAATATATATATAAATATATATATATATATATATATATATATATATATATATATATATATATATATATATATATATATATATATATATATATATATATATATATATATATATATATATTATAACGTAACGTATATATTATTCGTGCTACGTTGTTGAAACGTAGCACGAAATAATATATACAAAGTAAATGACAATTGGAGAGTTAATTTATGAATGGACAGAATATACCAAAAGTGTCATAAGAAAAATAGAAAAGACTCAGAAGAAACTAACAAAAGCGAAGTATGCTGTCGCGTTTAATAACACATGCATTCGAGAGAATATTCTGCCAACATATTCAGATATATATATATATATATATATATATATATATATATATATATATATATATATATATATATATATAAATTGGTAAGATTTCAAGCAGTTGGAGAATCTTGATCAGGTCAGGGCAGATTTTGTTGCCACTCAAGGCTGCCACAATTTGATTAAGAGCAGCATTTGAGTCCCCCACTCAGTTAGGTGAGTCTTAAGCAAGTGACTCTGTCTTGATCCTTATCTTACATTAGTTGTGGGAATAAAATCTTAGTAAGACTATTTAGTAAATTATTTAGGATTTAGTAAATAGACTATTCAGGATTTATTAAATTATTTTCCAGAGCAAAACATGTGTTTGAATCGGATTGGAGTGAGAGCCAGGAAAGCACTGTCTCTGATTTCGATATCTTGTTGGCTCTGTAACATAGACACACTATACCCCATATCAGTGCTAACTGGCCTACTTACTTTTGACTTTCCCAGTTAAGTCGGGGAGTCAGAGCTTGCCATTTACGGATCGAATTAGGCTTAAGTCAACAACCCGGCCACTGGCCTGCACAACATGCCAGTGCAGTGTCACACGTTCTTTCCAGCTTTCTTCAAATATTATCAAAAACAAGACCCTTATGCTTATAACTCGTATTGCCCAGATGAAAAGCATTTCAAGTTGGCGCAGGCTAGGTATCGGTTGTTTACCTTTGCTTGTAGATACTGCTCGCTAGACATAATGTCCCGGATCGGTGCTCATTTTTTGTGATGCCTTCAGCAGCAACAACCAAACTATGACTCTGTATCAGAGTCACTGTGCAACAGGTGTCATGCCCGCCGCTAATTTAGCAACTGTCGGCTCTTGGATGTGCCACTTACATTGTGCGCATTGTGCAAGCTTGCAATGATGAATGCATTTATCAGCGTCGTATTTACACCTTCATGACTAACGCAGCGATTAATCGCGTGCAAAGTCTATCCGCTGTCCTCCGACTATCGGCTGCCCCAGCCTCCAGTCCATACCCATTTCAAAGTTTTGATAATCAACCGTTAAAGGAGAGGCGAGCTCCGTATTAACTTTGACGTGTGGAATCCACTAAAGAGAAACAGCTATTCTGATATTTTGTTTGGCCCCAGTTCCACCGTTTGCCGAGAAACAAGCGTATTCGGAGAAGAAATCGCCGCTTCTCTCGCCTCTCAGCCCTTTGCGGGGTGTGTTACCCGTCCGTAACTTCAACAGGTGGTCGACCCCAGAGATGTAGAGTTGAAATAAAGCTAAAGGATGGGCTTTTTGGAGTGCACCGACTGAAAAACTTGTAATTAGGTTGAGCGGAGCGGCATGGAGATCGCAGATCTGCTCGTGAAACCGATGAATTTTTAATAATTTTGTTTGCCTGAATTGTGTGCCAATTTCGTTATGGGAATTGAATTTTTATCAAATTTTATCAGGTCATTTCTTATCCCAGCGGTGCTGTCGCATCCTCAAGAGTAGGTATATAGTACATTGTATGCTCTGCACATATCCTGCACATTTCAGCAGCCTTGCCTACCTCTGAAACTAGAATGACAGCAGAACTCGAGAAATCGGTGGGTGTTTCTTAAAATATACTGCAAAAGGTATGCTCTCCGTTCTTCCGATCAGAGTCATGGTCACTACACGTCAGAAAACATAATCATTATTAAAATATTATTTCAAACTGAAATACCAGTTGCATTTGATTTAAATACCTTCTATTTCACAGCTGAAATTCTTTGAATATAATATGTTTTGGCTATTTCCAAGCTTTTGGTAATTCAAATTGACACAATCTCCAAGATATTTAGCTGAGGTAGGTGTTGAGATCACCAGACGTCAGGGAAAGCCCCTAAATCATATTACAATAGCTTTTGTTTCGCATGCACACGTTTGAGGAAAGAAAGAGCAATTATAGGGTTTTGTTCGATACGCTTGTCAAAAAGGAAATTATAATACATATTTTATTTTAATACCATTACGTTTGGATTGCTATTGCGAGTCGTTTGATATGCATATAGACTATGCTACGTCAGGAAGTGACCTCGACCTGACCTGAGGTCATGTAACTTTTGCGTTTTGACCTAGCATGATCATATTATACATTATTCCATTCGCCGTGACGAGAGGAAGCATATGGTGCCTAAAAATTATTTTAAGTTAATCATGTCAGCCTCTAGAGCCCAAAAACACTACCCTAACATAGAACCATCTTTGACCTGTCATGACCTCAATATTGACCTGAGCCAAAAAGTGACCGATATAGTTTGTTCAATAATTTGTATGAGCTATCCACTAGCTTTCACGTTTCTTCGCCATCCCGCATAGAAGCCGAGTTGGAGGGGGAGGGTAATCAAACACCTCCACCATGGTTAACCCTCGCCCCACCGGGGGCCATCGATGGCCCCCCTAAGGTTTTTCCGGGATAGCAGAAAAACGACGAGGCGCAGCACCGCGGTTGAGGGCTCTACCTCTCACTGCATCATTTTCCCATCATTCCTGAAATTTTTTACCCCGGGTCACCCACGGTCAGGTCACCAGACGAGGTCAACCAAGGTCACCTCACTTCACCTTTAGAGCTCTGTAAGAGCTACATTTCAAAGTCGATCGATTTGAAACTTCCTACACTTCATGACCCCTCCCGGGTCTACAAGGTGTATATCCGGGATTTTTCGATTTCGTGCCCTGAGGTCAGGTCACCAAGCGACCTCTCCCATTGGAAAAGCATGGGGAAAAGCTATTTCATGATATAAAAGCCACAAAAATGATTGCAAATACTCAGACTGCTCAGAACAACGTTTTTGGACACCCTTTCACGGATCCCAGGGGTCATATTTGCCCTTTGACTTTTCCAATGTCATCCAAGGTCACCAGAGGTCAAAAACAGTATTTTGACAATAACTTTTGACCTAATTGAGCTAGAGCGGTGAAACACACACCATCGTGTTTGTCTGGTCACTGGCTTTCATTTGATATACGGCAAGGTCACTTTTTGACCTTTCGTGACCTCAGGTCATATTAGGTCACGAGGTGACCTCTGGCGGTCAAACCACTGGCGGGAGGTCTTTACGTTCCACATAGCGGAAAAAGTACTGGCAATTTGCTATCAAATGTACTTTACCAAGCCTCAATAGCTCTAATGACATAAGAGTTATGCCCAGTTTGCTTAATCATTGCATATTTGAGTGAAAATAGCCGATCTTGACCTAATTTGACCTCTGGAGGTCAAACCATTGACCTGAGCACTAAAACATGCGAAGTAATTTCTTACTGAATTCACGCGAGCTTTCTATTGCACTTCGCAGATTTGCGCTAACGCCCATATTTTCGGAGTTAGAGGGGGGCCATCGATGGCCCCCGGTGGGGCGAAGGTGGCGCCGGACCCCCGGTGGGGCGCGGGTTAAGACATGGGTCGGAGGCCCACCAGTTAAGATTAGTGCACTTCTGATATTCTCATTGAAGCGTTTCTGTCGACAGGAATCGTTCTCGCCAGCGGTCCGGCGCCACCCTCGCCCCACCGGGGACATCGATGGCCCCTCTAACTCCGAAAATATTGGGGCTAGCACAAATCTGCAAAGTGCATTAGAAAGCTCGCGTAAATTCAGTACGAAATTACTTCCATGTTTAAGCGCTCAGGTCAATGGTTTGACCACCAGAGGTCAAGTTAGGTCACGATAGGCTATTTTCACTCAAATATGCAATGCTTTAAAAAACTGGGCCATTAGAGCTATTGAGATCTAGTAAACTAAATTGGATAGGAAAATGCCAGACCTTTCCCGCTATGAAAACGTAATGGCATCCCGCTAGTGGTTTGACCTCCAGAGGTCACACCGTGACCTCATATGACCTGAGGTTACTAAAGGTTAGAAATTAACCTTGTTGTATATCAAACGAAAGCCAGTGTCGAGACATACACGATGGTGTTTGATTCAGCGCTCTTGCTTAATTAGGTCAAAAGTTATTGCCAAAATACTGTTTTTGACCCCTGGTGACCTTGGATGACCTCGGAAAAGTGAAAGAGAAAATATGACCCCTGGGATCCGTGAAAGGATGTCCAAGAACGCTTTTCTGAGCAAGCCAAGCATTTGTAATTGTTTTTTTGTGGTTTTTAGATCATAAAACAGCTTTTTCCGATGGTTTTTCAATGGGAAAGGTCACCTTGTGACCTGATCTAAGGTCACGAAATCGAAAAATCCAGGATATACCTTGTTGACCCCAGTGGGGTCATGAAGTGTAGGAAGTTTCAAATTAATCGACTCAGAAACGTAGCTCTTATAGAACTCAAAAGTTGAAGTGAGGTGACCTTGGTTGACCTCGCTTGGTGACCTGACCTTGGGTGACCCGGGGTAAAACATTTCAGGGATTGTGGGAAAATGATGGAGTGAGAGATAGAGCCCTCAACTGCGGTCCTGCGTCTCGTTGTTTTTCTGCTATCCCGAAAAAACCTTAGGGGGGTCATCGATGCCCCCGGTGGGGCGAGGGAAGGCCCTAACCCAAATGATGAAGGATTGTTTCCATCTTGCCACGTACGTCACGTCTTAACCCTCGCCCCACCGGGGGGCCATCGATGGCCCCCCTAAGGTTTTTCCGGGATAGCAGAAAAACGGCGAGGCGCAGCACCGCAGTTGAGGGCTCTACCTCTCACTGCATCATTTTCCCATCATCCCTGAAATTTTTTACCCCGGGTCACCCAAGGTCAGGTCACCAGACGAGGTCAACCAAGGTCACCTCACTTCACTTTAGAGCTCTGTAAGAGCTACATTTCAAAGTCGATCGATTTGAAACTTCCTACACTTCATAACCCCTCCAGGGTCTACAAGGTGTATATCCGGGATTTTTCGATTTCGTGCCCTGAGGTCAGGTCACGAGGCGACCTCTCCCATTGGAAAAGCATAGGGAAAAGTTGTTTCATGATATAAAAGCCACAAAATTTATTGCAAATACTCAGACTGCTCAGAACAACGTTTTTGGACACCCTTTCACGGATCCCAGGGGTCATATTTGCCCTTTGACTTTTCCAAGGTCATCCAAGGTCACCAGAGGTCAAAAACAGTATTTTGGCAATAACTTTTGACCTAATTAAGCTAGAGCGGTGAAACAAACACCATCGTGTTTGTCTTGTCACTGGCTTTCATTTGATATACGGCAAGGTCACTTTCTGACCTTTCGTGACCTCAGGTCATATTAGGTCACGAGGTGACCTCTGGAGGTCAAACCACTGGCGGGAGGTCTTTACGTTCCACATAGCGGAAAAAGTACTGGCAATTTGCTATCAAATGTACTTTACCAGGCCTCAATAGCTCTAATGACATAAGAGTTATGCCCAGTTTGCTTAATCATTGCATATTTGAGTGAAAATAGCCGATCTTGACCTAATTTGACCTCTGGAGGACAAACCATTGACCTGAGCACTAAAACATGCAAAGTAATTTCTTACTGAATTCACGCAAGCTTTCTATTGCACTTTGCAGATTTGCGCTAACGCCCATATTTTCGGAGTTAGAGGGGGGGGCCATCGATGGCCCCCCCGGTGGGGCGAAGGTGGCGCCGGACCCCCGGTGGGGCGCGGGTTAACACGTGCATTGACGGGGGTCTGAGCCATCTTCGGATTAACGAGGGGGCGGGTACCCGCCCCCACTAAGATCTCGAGAACCACGGTAGGTAGCAAAAAACGGTAAACGGCGTTGGGTAGCCCATCCGCTTCTCCATCGAAAATATTTGAACCATTTTTTTGTCAGGTCACATTTAAGGTCACCAGAGGTCAAAAACATGCCGTCACATGCCGTCATAGGGATAACATGTAAATTAAGTTTTTCGGCCATTACATCTGAACAAGTAAAGATAGAGCAAAACGACTTGAACTATATGAATTCTCGCAGCAAGCCGAATCGAATGATATATGATTTGACCTTGCTAGGTCAAATCAAAGATTTGACCTGACCTGAGGTCAGGTCAGGGTCAAATTATATAAAATGCATATCATTAGAACCGCAAAGCCAATGCCAGTCTAATGAAGCTAAAATAAACGCTCTATCACCATTTTGTTACTGAGTTATTCAGTAAAAACCATATTTCCCATGTATTACCAATGGAGAGGTCATGCTTCGCCCCTGACCTTAGGTCATCGATATCAAAAATACCGGAACAGATTCTAGAGAACTCGGTGAACCCATTTTGTGATATGAGTTTCAATTAGATAAGTTCACCCCTGCTCCGACTTATGCTATCTTAAACTTTTTTTGAGGTCGGGTCACTTGACCTGTACTGGTGACCTGACCTGAGATGACCTACCCTTAAAATTTTCACAGAAGTTGCAAAATGATGAGGGAAAAAGGTATACCAAGTACGGCGGCGCTGCGCGCCGCCGTTTTTCTGCTGTCTCCGAAAAACCCGAGGGGGGCGGGTACCCGCCCCCCCGTCAATGCGCGTGTTAAATGTAAGTAGTGCCATCGCTCTCGAAACTTTCTATGCTACGGGCGGCCAGTCTCGTAATTACACCCGATGCTTAGGTCAACCCAGGGTGGAAAGAAAAAAATGCCATATTTTTGTTCTGAGCCAATGAAATTGGAAACAAGATGTGGTTTTCATATTTCCAAACGTATGCTATCCATAGTCCTTTTTGTAATTTCAACAAAGTGGTCCATTGCCTTCAACCCACGACTGTTAGAGCCATTTCCACATTCACGACCGCTCCTGGGTCATTTCAGACCCCCCATGAGGTAGAAAGCCAATGATGATGCGGAAAAAAGGGAAAGGCGCTGAAACATATCTGATCTACTTCCACTTTGGTACCAGGTTTGAACTTTGATCTGCTTTGCTGTGACGTCACAGGGGGCCATCGATGGCCCCCTAAGGTTTTTCAGGGTAGCATAAAAACGACGAGGCACAGCACCGAGGTTGAGGACTCCATCTCTCACCCCATCATTTTCCCAACATCCCTGAAATTTTTACCCTGAGTCACGCAAGGTCAGGTCACGAGGCGAGGTCCCCTCACTTCAACTTTTGAGCTCTATAAGAGCTACATTTCTAAGTTGATTGATTTGGAACTTCCTACACTTCATTACCCTCCAGGGTTTACACGACGTATATCCAGGGATTTTTAGATTTCGTGACCTGAGGTCAGGTCACGAGGTGACCTCTCTCATTGAAAAGCATGGAGAAAAGCTGTCTTATGATCTTAAAGTCACAAAAATGATTGCAAATGCTCAGACTGCTCAGAAAAGTGTTTTTGGACGCATGCCCACGGATCCCAGGGGTGATATTTTCTCTTTGAGCTATCTGAGGTCATCCCAGGTCACCAGGGGTCAAACACAGTATTTTGACGATACATTTTGACCTAATTAAGCTAGAGCACTGGCATAAACGCCCTTGTGAATGTCTCGTCACTGGCTTTCATTTGATATATGGCAAATTCAATTTTTGACCTTTCGTGACCTCTTGCCATATTAGGTCACGAGGTGACCTCTGGAGGTCAAACCACTAGCGGGAGGTCATTATGTTTCACTTAGCGGTAAAAGGTCTGGCATTTTCCAATCAAATGTACTTTACCATATTGCAATAGCTCTAATGGCATGAAAGCTAGGCCCAGTTTACTTAAGCATTGCATATTTTAGTGGAAATAGCCTATAGTGACCTAACTTGACCTCTGGAGGTCAAACAATTGACCTGAGCGCGTAAACATGCCAAGCAATTTCTTACTGAATTCATACGAGCTTTCCAATGCACTTTGTAGATTTGCGCTAACCCACATATTTTCGGAGTTGGTGGGGGCCATCTATGGCCCCCGGTGGGGCGAAGATGGCACTGGACCTCCGTTGGGGCGCGGGTTAAGAATGAAGGGCAAACCAACAGAAACGGTTGAAACAAGCAACGGAAACAATGGAAACATAACGATGATGATAGTAATTACCATGATAAATTTAAGGCGATACCAAAATAAAAATAGAAAAAATTGAGACCAAATGAAGAATGAAATATATAAAAATCTGAAGCTTCTTCCAGACAAAATAAGAAGAAAACTCAAAAGTTTGTCCTAAGGCTCAGATATGCGCAATACCTACTTATTAATAAATCTCATTGATATTAAAAATAGCTGTTCCCTCAGCAATGTGGAAAAAATGATAAGCTATCGATTTTTTAAATGACTTACCTGAAGCATTTAATCTAATTCTATAGGAACCTTACCTCCCATTTTAATGGTAATAATGTAGAAGGTAGAAACGTAATGCTATTAAACTATCATGGTAGGCAGCCCTTATTTTCCTTTCTTCATGTATTTCCATTAAAACGCTACATGAAGCTGCTTGACCAGAGCTTTCATCATAGTCATGCGCATCCAAAGTTTTCCCGGGCCTTTCCAGAGTGACGGCCGCTGCCCGCCGCTGTGTATCGCCGGCTGCTCGCCGGCGCTGACGGCCGCCCTTCAGTCGACGTGGGCCTCCGGTTGGCACGGCCGGCCGCCGATACCGCGCTCCCTCCATCGGCGGTGACGTCACAGCCAGCGTGACGTCACCGGGCCGGGAGAGTGCTGCCGGACGAGGTCGTGCGAGTGAGCCGGCGAGCTCGGCGGCGCGGCGGCGCTCCCCGCCACATGTTTGAGATCAGCGGCCACGGCCACCAATTTCGAAATATATTTTGTGCGCCTCTAGCCGATAGTCTCGGACAGGACTTTAAAGATTGTTTGCAGCGGTTCCAACAGAAGAGTTTCATTCGAAAGTAGACACAACTATCAGGAGAAGAATAAAAATGATAATTTCGTTATTGTTCGCTGCATCATCACAAAATATTTGCTGCAGCACCCCAAAAATATTGATTATTAACCTATGAAGAGACATAACCATTATATTTGTTGGCGAGCAAAATCACAGTTGGGCTGATTTTCTCTCTCAAGTTTTGTAGCATTGCGCGTGGATTTTTCTAGTATACCTACTTAAATAGATGACGATGAGGCTTATCCAAAAATTATATTTCACTGTTATGGGAGGTGTACCTAACGGCTTCAACCAACATCATTACACGGTTTTAGACTTGGTCAATTATTTTATACGGAAAATCACCCGCAAAGAAAAGTGATATGGTGCGAGCAACTCCGGGCTATCTCAAATCCGTTTATTTGAAAAATTAATTTCTAATGCAAACGAGAAATGCTTTCATGTGTATCCACAATACGAACTTCAGTTATAGCAAGCATAGATGGATCCAGTAAGGGCGGGTAAGAGTACGCAGGGGGATAAGAGTACGCAGAAGCTGTTTTAGTTTCTGAGCAGCCACTGAGATAGTGGATACTCTGGTATACAAAAGGAAGGCCAGTGCCTAGGCTGCAAAAACAAATTCAACGTGCTCCTGTTCTTTCCGCGGGAGCACAGACCAAAATAAGTTTCTGGGCACCCTTGATGTATAATATCTTTTAACTAGGTAAACTTGTAGACCATGCTTCTATTATTAAAAGTAAGTATTGTATTACGGTCTGTCATCAGAAGGAAAGCTGAGCTGGGACTGAGCTGCAGGATTGGAGCTCACGCTAAAACACCTGTAAACATGTTAATGAAGACTTTATTTCCAAGGGAGCATGTCCGGTAAGAGTACACAGTAGAACATTGTGCAAGAGTGCGCATGCTTAAGAAATAGAGAAATTTAATTTTTGCTCGGGAAAGAGTCTGTAATTTATATTTGAAAAAGCAGACGTTGCAACATAGTGCTTGTATATTCAGAACGATATAAAATCATACAATTGCCTAGTTTGGCGAAAAAAACTTCGTGACATGGCCTATGCACCTAAAGCACTGCGGGGCATCAATGCGTAATCCAGCTCCCTCTTTTGCGTACTCTTACCGACACACTCCGGCAAGAGTACGCACGTGACTTTTTATTTTTCATGGGCTCGTGGCGAGTTTCTTTTAGAGACATCGAGTTGAAGCATCGACCATGCATAGACAATCTTCAGGCTAAACAACCATATACAAATTTAAGCTGTTATACATATATAGAAGAAAAGTGAAGGCCTTTAGAAAGTTAAGTGCGTACTCTTGCACGGACTTCCCCTACCTCCCTCCTGATCGATCCTCGGCGCCCCCTAAAATTATTAAGGCGCCTGCCTGAAATGTCACTTCCCAATGGTCAACCCCCCCCAGGTGCGGGTATCTCCGCTCCACGATGGGATTTGACGCTCACCTGATAGGATTTTCTGCCCGGAATCGGCGCCTCCTGGTCTGGATGGGGACGTCAGGAGGCGCCTCTATCCGACTGCGTCCTCCCCCGACTACGTCCTCCCCCGATCTGAGAACCTTGATCGGCCTATGGTAAGAAGATCGCAGAAAAATAATATTGTTTGAATTAAACCAGACTCAGATCATGGTGCCAAAAGATATCTGTACCCTTAACCGACTCTTGTCTTGAAAAAATCGATTCGAGCCCAACTCGTTATGCATTGCGCTTCCTATGACGAAATATTTACCATAGTTAGTTTCAAAAGGAACTTTTCGTGACGGAATATTTATTTCGACGAAACCAAGAATGAAACGTTTTGGGCGTTTTGACAAGATCTAAATATGAGCACTGTCCTGATATTTAATGAAGTATTTTTTTAAAGTGTTATAAGAAACGACGATGTCTTACTATGAGGATCATTTTGCACTTAGTCTTTGCAACCGACGCGTAGTTATTACTGATTCCATGACGCGAATCACGTTTGAGGTTTTAAATTTAAACAGAACCGTATTTCGGTCCTTCAACCCTGTTTAGCTACAAGGTTCCCAGATAATCGCTCACGATTCCTGTAAATCGCAGAAAGCAAGTTTGTCACTCTAACATGTTTTTGAGCTAGAGCTCCGGAATTGCCAAAATTGCTTGCAGTTTTTCTTCTAAGATTCAATCAGCGTTTGTAGCAGTGCATGCTGCAGCTAGAAAACTGCCAAGTGAGTGTGGCATATTTGGTATTTTACGTCTGCATGTTTGGCCTTTTATTGAGCAGTACTGTTGTTTACGCATGGTCATGCAAAGCCTAGACGAAACTTGTATCTAAGACCTACCATAAGCTTCGGGCTGGTTTACGTTTAGGGACAGTCCTGCCTTTTGGTGCTGTCGGTGGAACGCTCGTCCATACCTTAGACCAATCAGCCTCAGTTGAACTGCAAAGAGTGTTGCTGCAACCCAAAAGTTTTACAGCCAGAGTTGTCAGGGAAACTTCAAGTCGACGTCAGACATAACCATATCACCCTTTTAGACTAAAAACTTTTGGATTTGATTCTTGGTACTATCTGCTCATCATTATGAGGGAATCGTGTATTTTAGCCGAATTCAGCTAAAAATATATTTCCTGGATTGAAGGCAGAGACCGTGCCCCTGCCCCCCTCCTCCTTGCAGTTTGATGTAACCCCTGTTCACTGCGACAATAAAATTATATTGTAGA
The DNA here is from genome assembly GCA_034440635.1 of Lepas anatifera. Lineage (NCBI taxonomy): Eukaryota > Metazoa > Arthropoda > Thecostraca > Lepadidae > Lepas > Lepas anatifera. Next base: position 144,698 of record JAOTON010001229.1, read on the forward strand.
ACTTAAAACCCGTCCCGATGGATCTCCAAGCCACCTCCGCCCTGGTGGGGGTTCAAGCACCCCCTTGATCTTGGCTCCTATGCGGGATAATGAAAAAAACGCGAATGCTGTTGGATAGCCCATAAAAATTCATGAGGCAACTACATTTGTCACTTTTTGGCTGAGATCAATATTGAGGTCATCACAGGCAAAAGAAGGTGGCATGTTAGAGTATCGTTTTTGGCTCTAGCGTCTGATAGAGTTGAGTTAAAATGATTTGTAGGCGCCATTTGCTTCCTCTTGTTACGGCGAATCGAACGATGTATAATATGCCTATACTAGGTCAAAGCATGATGATCTGACCAAAGATCAAGTCAAGGCCACCATCTAACCTAGCATAGTCAATATGCATACAAATCTATTCGCAATAACAATCCAAACGTAATGGTATCAAAATCAAAGCTTTATCGTCATATCGTCATTTGCTGCAAAGTTATCGACTAAAGCTGAAAACCTGCTAAGTAGTCCATATGACCTCTTATAGGTCACATGAAAAAATTGCAACATGCACCTGGAAAGGGGCCCAGGATACCACGATTTGGAGAATATGAAAGTATTCTCAGCCGTATCTACACAAATCCAGCCAAATTCTTGTTTTGCCTATGTATTTCCAACGGAGAGATCATGCTCTGTATCTGACCCTGGGTCATCGATATGAAAAACTACGAAATATATTTTGAGCACCCGGTAGGCCCATTAAGGGCTATAAGTTCGAATTCGATAGGTTCACCCTCTTCTTACTTATGCTACCTTAAACAATTTTGGAGGTGATGTCACTTGACCTGCACTAGTGACCTAACCTGGGATGACCCAACGTTAAAAGTTTGGTTTTAATTTGTGAAATGATCAGAGAAAATGTATGCGAAGTACGCATGCACCACCCGTCGAGGTTTTTATTTTATCTCTAAAAAAACCCGAGTAACGGGTACACCCGTCAATGCATGGGAAAGAAAAAGCATGGAGAAAAGCTCCCATATGATCTAAAAGTCACAAAAATGATTGCAAATGCTCAAAATTCTTTGAAAAGCATTCTTAGCAGCCCTTCACGGATTCCAGGGGCAATATTTGGCTTTTAAATTGCCTGAGGTCATCACATGTCACCAGGGTCAAATACAGTATTTTGACGATACATCTTGACCTAATCAAGCTAGAGCGCTGAACTAAACGTCATCGTGTATGTATCGTGTATCGTGTATCGTGTCATCGTCACTGGCTTTCATTCGATGTACGGCAATATGGCAAGATCACTTTATGGTCTTTCGTGACGTGAGGTCATGTTAGGTCAAGAGGGGCCCTCTGGAGATCAAACTACTGACGGGAGGTCATTATATTTCACATAGTGGAGAGAGCCCTGAAAATTTACTATAAAATGTACTTTACCAGACCTCAATACCTCTAATGAAATGAAAACTATGCCCAGGTTTCTTAGGCATTGGATATTTTAGCGGAAAAAGCCTATTGTGACGCAACTTGGACTCTGGAGGTCAAACCATTGACCTGAGCGTTAAAACATGGAATTAAAACCATACTGAATTCATGAGAGGTTTCCAATGCATTTTGCAGTTTTGCGGTAACCCTCATATTCTTGTAGTTAGAAGGGGACCATCGATGGCCCCCGGTGGGGCAATGGTGGCGCCGGACCTCCGGTAGGGCGACGGTTAATGTATGTATTAGTTATATCAGCAAGATGCGAGTTTGGTTGTAGGCTTGGTGGGACATTTATTGGCCCAATATTCTATATCCCACTACGCCACTGATCATGTATGAATCGATTTTTCACAACATTTGTACAAATAGATGAAATTTGCCCCACACGGTGGCGAAGCTTATATCGACCCGGGTGTAAGATAGGGCAAGATTAGAATATTCCCTACTTCCCTGTTTTCAGGTGTCAAATGCTTGAAAGCTCTTTTTATCTGACGAATAGCGCTAAGATGCGTATTTGTGAATTTGTGTATTTGTGAATGCGTAATTGTGAAGCATGGAAAATAATTCCTCTTGTGGTGTTTGGTCTCTCAACGGGAGAAATCTATCCACTCCACTGGCTTCTTTCTGCATGCGCATGCGCTTTCTCCATCGACTCACTAAATATTTTGTTTATTTGCAGTGCCTTTTTAAGCGTCGCCATTTTTATCTGCCCTTATTTTTGTGAGACGTCTAGTTTTCCAGGCCCGAAATAAATATATTTTCCCGTTATCTCAATGGATTTATCAAGTCCTAACTTTTTACACTCTGCTGTAAACGAATGCACCATCCACGCCACTGTCGGATCCAGGACTTAACACGCGCATTAACGGGGGCTGGTACCCGCCCCCTCGGGTTTTCCGGAGATAGCAGACAAACGGCGGCGCGTAGCGCCGCCGTACTTGGCATACCTTTTCCCTCATCATTTTTACAACTTCTGTGAAAATTTTAAGGTTAGGTCATCTCAGGTCTGGTCACCAGTACAGGTCAAGTGACCCGACCTCAAAAAAAGTTTAAGATAGCATAAGTCGAAGCAGGGTGAACTTATCCGATTGAAACTCATATCACATAATGGCCCCACCGAGTTCTCTAAAATATGTTCCGGTATTTTTGATATCGACGACCTAAGGTCAGGTACGAGGCATGACCTCTCCATTGCAAATACATGGGAAAAATGTTTTTTTACGGAATAACTCAGTAACGGATGGTGATAGAGCATTTATTTTAGCTGCATTAGACTCGCCTGGGCTTTGCAGTTCTAATTATATGCATTTTATATAATTTGACCCTGACCTGACCTCAGGTCAAGTCAAATCCTTGATTTGACCTAGCAAGGTCAAATTATATATCATTCTATTCGGCTTGCTGAGAGAATTCATAAGTTTAAGTCGTTTTGCTCTATCTTTACTTGTTCAGATGTAATGGCCGAAAAACTTAATTTACATGTTATCAGTGACGGATCTAGGATTTCGTTAAGGGGGGGCCCAGGCTCGGAGGGCGCCGAACCTGGGGGCGCCGAACCTGAGGGGCGCCAATTTCAGTCGCGAATCTAGCCGGTCGGTTTGGAAGGGACAAACCACTGTCGAAAAGCAAAAAAACGTCACGCAGTCAAAAGCTACGCCACCAATATCACTTGCCGGAAGAATTTTGGGGTATTTCAGACGAAAACCCAAAAAAGGGCTCGAGATACTTCTTCCTATCCAAGGCTGGCTATACTATAACTACTATATGGCCTTACCAGGCTGGTGCGCCCCCTAAGCCCCTATACTATAACTGAGAATTATTGATATTTACTCCATGATTCTGATGAAGGGTTGTGCCCGAATATATAATCTTCAGTGTTTTTTACATTTCCGGATTCGAGGGGACAGGCCAGGGAACATCTTATCAAATTATGTTCTGTTTGAAGTTGAGAGTTGAAACACCAAAATCTTGCTTATAAACTAAAAAGGAGTAGGGGAAAAAGGAGGTCGATCGCTTTGGGGGCGAAAACATAGTTTTGTCCCGAGCTTTTCCGTTTGGGGAATGCCATTTTTGCCCCCCTGGATCCGCCACTGGCCAATTTACCACCCAAAAGGCGGCCAGTGTCAATGAAAAACGCGTTTAAAAAAGGATTTGTAAATGCTTATTTTCATGAAGGCTTCCTCTTAGTGAAGACATCTTCGCGTTTACCATCAAGCATATTTCGGGCCAGCTAACGACTGGTACCTTGGTAGAAAATGCTGAAAGCACCCGCTGACGCTCACTGAAGCACGATGAGCAAATAATACATTTATCTTCGGTCATGGCAAAAACTGGGGCGTAGTATCCACCACCTCCACTTATCACAGTTGTCCTGGCTAACGGCTCCATACTGAAATACCCGATTGACGCTAACCTGAGCCTCATAGGCCGCAGAACCTCTGCGGGCCTGGGCCCCTGAGTTTTTGGTGACTTCCCTGAGTTTATATCGAGTCCCCTCAGCTGATCTAGGACCGCTTTAGTTAACTAGGCTCTCACACTGAACTTGAAACCTATATGTCGCCGCTGAAGCCTATTAAGCTTTTCGGGGCCCTTTTATTGATATAGGGCCCCATCAACAGGTCCCGGGCCCTCTGAGCTAAAAACTGGAGCTCTGAGCTCTGAGCCCCAAGCTGGATTAGTGTCCCTTAAGCTGGTCATTGTCCCCTGGGCTGGTATCGTTTTCGTTTAACTGATATAGATCCCTTCAGCTTGTTTGGGGCCCGCTGTGCGTATCTGGACACTAGTTCGGCGAGCCACCCAGCTAGTCTAGCCCTATTAAATTTATGGGCCTTCTGAGCTTCTGCAGGTTCCCCTCAGAGTGCCTGGGCCCCATGAGTTGAAAACTGAACCCCTGGGTTAGTTTTGGGTCCCTGAGCCTATTTAGAAACCGTTTAGATAGGTAGGCACCCCACGCTGGTCTTGAGAATCCTGTGTTGGCACTGAGGTCAAATGAGCTCGTCGGGCGCCCTTATCTAGGTCCCCTTAACTGGCACGGGCCCCTCAGCTGATTTTAGAGACCCAAAATCCCTCCTCCCGGATTCCACCCACACCAGATTTCCTGACTCCCTGAGGGCCCCTGGGGGCCATTGCGGATTTTTCCAGGGATCAGCGCTGGGGTCCCTCCCCCGAGACAAAGCTTACAACATGTCTCTGTCTATATACTCTAGCATCTGCCAGAGTTGAGCTAGAATCATTTTTAGGCACACTTCGCTTCCTCTCGTTACGGCGAATCATCAAATAATGCATAATATGACTATACTAGGTCAAAACATAAAATGACCTGACCTATGGGTAGGTCAAGGTCACCATCTAGCCTAGCATAGTCAGTATGCATATGAATCAAGTCACAATAGCAATAAAAATGGTATCAAAATACGGGTTTTATCAATATTTCCTGCAAAGCAATTGACCCAAGTCTTAAAACCTGCTTAGGAAGCCCCAGATGAACTCTCAGAGGTAATATGTCTAAACTTGCAACATAAACCGATAAAGAGGCCGAGGATACTATGATTTGGGGAATCCGAAGGTATTCCAAGCGGCGTCTGCAGACATAGAACAATTTTTCGGCAAATTTCCGTTTTACCCCACGCATTTTCAATGGAGAGGTCATGATTCCTACCTGTCCCTAGGTCATCGATGGGAAAAATCCCGGGATAAATCTATTAGTACTTTTTGGGCCCATTATATGGTACAAGCTTGAATTCGATAGGTTCACCCTTTTCTTACTTACGCCACCTTAAACATTTTTGGGGTGAGGTCACTTGAACTGCGCTGGTGACCTGACCTGAGATGACACAACCTTGAATTTTGAGGGAAAGTAGCGGAATTGATCAATGATAAGGGGTGACAAGTACTGTGTCGCTTCGCGCCGACGTTTTTTCGTGCCACTGGGAGACCTCGAGGGGTGTTCAAGCACCCCCCCAACGGGCCGGAACGGGGCGTGAATACTCTAGAACAGGACTGAGGCCAAAAGGGAAGGCTCTAAACAATGTCTGCAATTTTTGAGGTCAAGGTCCTTCAAGGTCATTGACCTATTACGGCACAACCCAACAAATTAGGCCTAATTTACGCTATAACTAGCGCTGTGCCCAAGCTTACCAATGACCTTTGATCAAGCATTGATCATCAAGGCCAGTGACCTTTAAAATTGACCTGTAACCTGGATCTAAACACTGAATAACCTTTACTTTGATGTAATTGCATGCGTCATAATAGGTGTCGTAACATTATCCAACGTCATTTAGGGGCTGTCCCGGAGTACCTGTGCTCATCAGGGACACTTATGCTCTCTGGAGGGGCCTTTGCTTCGATGAGGCACCTGTGCCACCCAGGGCGCCTTCACTCCGCAATGGACGCAACCTAGCTATCCAGGGGCATCTTTGCTGTTCCGGGGGTGCCTTTGATACCCAGTGGCCAAGGGGAGCTTTTTCTTATCCAAGTTCACCTTGGTATTTAGGGGCGTATTTTTATTCAAGGTAACCTATACCACCCAGTGGCGCCTTCCCTATGCAAGGAGCGCTTAGGCTATCCAGGGGGCGGCAATTTGCTATACATAGGGCGCCCTTATGCTCTCCATGGGCACCTCATTCAGAGGGTGCCTCTGATATTCAGGGGCGCTTTTCCTATCAGCAGGGTACCTGTGCCATCTTGGGGCTATTCTTATCAAGGGACGCTGCTGTTATTCAGGAATACCTACACCACTGTCGAGGGTCGCCTTTGCTACCCAGAGGCGCCTTTACTTCTCAGGAAGTTTGGCGCCCGCGCTTTAAGGAATGCTTTGGCATCGATTGATTGCTCTATTATTGGGCTTAGGTGCGCGTGAACCTTGAGCTCATGTAGCGCCCATATTGTTGCTAAGGAACGCTTATGCTATCAAAGGGCGCCTTTACTATCCAGGGCCGCTGTTTTATTCAAGGCAGTCTGCTCTATCCACGGGCATCTGATATTTCGGGGCGGTGCCTAGGTTATTCAGGAGGCGGTTTTTTTCTCCACAGGGGCGCACTATTGCTTTCCAGGGGCGCCGTTACTGCCCAGGGGTGTCTTTCTATCCAGGGGCGCATATGCTGTCTAGATGTATTTTTCAATCACAGACATGATTGAAATACATGCCCCTACGTTATCCTGGGTGTTTTTTGTCTCCGGTGAGGCGCTATTTTTCTCTTTCGGCACCAGTTTATTAAAGGGCACCTATGCTGTCCAGAGAACCTTTGTTATCTGGGGCTGCCTTCGCTGTTAAGGGGGCGCCTTTGCTACCCAAAGGGAACATTTTACTTTAATGGAGTGCCTATTTCCATCTAAGCGGCGCATATGCTGTCTTGGAGCGCCTTTGCAAACATGGGGCGCACTTTTCTATCCAGGTGCGCCTTTGCACTTGAGGGGGCGCCGCTGCAATCCAGGAGGAGCCCAAAATAGATGGAGAATAAAAATTCTGAAATAAGGCGCTCGAACACTGAAATAAAGTGACTAGTTATCAGAAAGAAGCGCTCATCTGCTTAGCGGGGAGGACTGCTGGTTGGTGAGGGCAGCGTTCTCGGAAGTGGGGCGCACATACTGAAAAAGACACCCGGTTGCAGCGATGGAGCACTAAGCCTTCAGTTATAGGTTAACGAAATGTGGTTTAAGGCAGTCCATGCTCAAATTGAGCGCTCGAGCCCTGTAACAGAGCGCGCGACTGTCGGACAGGTGTGCCAAACCATAGACAATAGGGAAGCTGAAGATGGAAAGGGACACCTATGATATCCTGGGGGCGCCTGTACTCTCAGGTGAGGCGCTTGTTTTCTTTCTCAGGCGCCTAGTTTATCCATGACCGCCTATGCTGTCCAGATCATCTATTTCAAGAAGGGTTATTTTTGCTGTCCAGGGGCGCCTTTGCTATCCAAGGGCACATATGATATATGTAGGGCGCCTTATGCAGAGGGCGCCTAGGCTGTCCAAGGGGGCCGTCCTAACCAAAGGCCGCCTTTCACTTCCCTGAAGTGCCTATTTCTATGTAAGGGGTGCATATATTATCTAGGAGTGCCCTTGATATACGGAGACGCCTTTTTGTCCAGCGGCGCCTTTGCTCTTGAGGGACGCTGCTCCAATCCAGGGTAGCTGAAGATGGATAAGGGACATCTATGTTATACAGAGGGAGCCTGTACTTTTCAATGGGGCGCTCATTTTCCTTCTCAAGCACCTAGTTTATCTAGAGAGCGCCTAGGCTATCCAAAGGCGCCTTTACTATCGGAGGGGTGCCTTCCTAGGGGCACCTTTGCTGTCCAAAGCACTTGTGTCCAGGGTTGTCTTTGCTGTCCAGTGGCGCCTCCAAAAGTGCATATGATATCCGTGGGCGCTTTATCCAGTGGGTGCCTGGACTATCAAAGGGCACTTTTTCTATCCAAGGGTTGCATTTATTTTCCTGAAGTGCCTATTTCTATGGGTCTCCTATTCTGTCCAGGACACCTATGTTTCCCAGATTTGCCTTTGCTGCCCAGGGACGCCTTTGCTATCCAAGGGCACCTTTCTTAACCAAGGGGCGCATTTTGCTTTCCTGGAGCACCTATTTCTATCTAAGGGGCGCATATGTTATCTAGGAGCGCCTTTGATACCAGGAGGCGGCTTTTTGTCCAAGGGCGCCTTTGCTCTTGGGGGGCGCTGCTCCAATCCAGGGCAGCTGAAGGTGGATAAGGGGCATCTATGTTATACAGAGGGAGCCTGTATTTCCCAGTGGGGCGCTCGTTTTCCTTCTCGGGCTCCTAGTTTATCCAGGGGGGCGCCTAGGCTGTCCAAAGGCGGCTTTTCTATCGAAGGGGTGCCTTCCTAGGGGCGCCCTTGCTACCCAGGGGCGCCTTTGCTGTCCACAGCACTTGTGTTATCCAGGGTTGTCTTTGCTGTCCAGGGGCGCCTTTGCTATCCAAGGGTGCATATGACATCCATAGGGCGCTTTTTCCATTGGGCGCCTAGGCTATCAAAGGGCGCCTTTTTCTGCTCAAGGTGAGCATTTTATTTTCCTAAAGCGCCTACTTCTATCTAAGGGGCGCTTATGCTGTACGGGGTACATATGTTACCAAGATTTGCCTTTGCTGCCCAGGGGCGCCTTTCCTAGCCAAGGGCGCCTATGATATCCGTATGGCACTTTTCCAGTGGGCGCCTAGGCTATCAAAGGGCGCCTTTTTCTGCCCAAGGTGAGCATTTTATTTTCCTAGGGCGCCTACTTCTATCTAAGGGGCGCTTATGCTGTCCGGGATACATATGCTACTAAGATTTGCCTTTGCTGCCCAGGGGCGCCTTTCCTAGCCAAGGGCGCATATGATATCCGTAGGGCGCTTTTTCCAGTTGGCGCCTAGGCTATCCAAAGGCGGGTTTCTATCGAAGGGGTGCCTTCCTAGGGGCGCCTTTGCTACCCAAGGGCGCCTTTGCTACCCAGGGGCGCCTTTGCTATCCAGGGGCGCCTTTGCTACCCAGGGGCGCCTTTGCTGTCCACAGCACTTGTGTTATCCAGGGTTGTCTTTGCTGTCCAGGGCGCCTTTGCTATCCAAGGGTGCATATGACATCCGTAGGGCGCTTTTTCCAGTGGGCGCTTAGGCTATCAAAGGGCGCCTTTTTCTGCTCAAGGTGAGCATTTTATTTTCCTAAAGCGCCTACTTTTATCTTAGGGGCGGTTATGCTGTACGGGATACATATGTTACCAAGATTTGCCTTCGCTGCCCAGGGCGCCTTTCCTAGCCAAGGGCGCATATGATATCCGTAGGGTGCTTTTTCCAGTGGGCGCCTAGGCTATCAAAGGGCGCCTTTTTCTGCTCAAGGTGAGCATTTTATTTTCCTAAAGCGCCTACTTCTATCTAAGGGGCGCTTGTGCTGTACGGGGTACATATGTTACCAAGATTTGACTTTGCTGCCAAGGGGCGCCTTTCCTAGCCAAGGGCGCATATAATATCCGTAGGGCGCTTTTTCCAGTGGGCGCCTAGGCTATCAAAGGGCGCCTTTTTCTGCCCAAGGTGATCATTTTATTTTCCCAAGGCGCCTACTTCTATCTAAGGGGCGCTTATTTTGTCCGGGGTACATATGTTACCAAGATTTGCCTTTGCTGCCCAGGGGCGCCTTTCCTAGCCAAGGGCGCATATGATATCCGTAGGGCGCTTCATCCAGGGGGCGCCTAGGCTATCCAAAGGCGGCTTTTCTATCGAAGGGGTGCCTTCCTAGGGGCGCCTTTGCTACCCAGGGGCGCCTTTGCTGTCCACAGCACTTTTGTTATCCAGGGTTGTCTTTGCTGTCCAGGGGCGCCTTTGCTATCCAAGGGTGCATACGACATCCGTAAGGCGTTTTTTCCAGTGGGCGCCTAGGCTATCAAATGGCGCCTTTTTCTACCCAGGGTGAGCATTTCATATTCCTAAAGCACCTATTTCTATCTAAGGGGCGCTTATGCTGTCCAGAGCACCTGGGTTACCAAGATTTTCCTTTGCTGCCCAGGGGCGCCTTTCCTAGAACAGGGCGCATGTGATATCCGTAGGGCGCTTCATCCAGGGGGCGCCTAGGCTATCCAAAGGCGGGTTTCTATCGAAGGGGTGCCTTCCTAGGGGCGCCTTTCCTACCCAGGGGCGCCTTTGCCGTGCACAGCACTTGTGTTATCCAGGGTTGTCTTTGCTGTCCAGGGGCGCCTTTGCTATCGAAGGGTGCATATGACATCCGTAGGGCGCTTTTTCCACTGGGCGCTTAGGCTGTTAAAGGGCGCCTTTTTCTGCCCAAGGTGAGCATTTCATTTTCCTAAAGCGCCTACTTCTATCTCAGGGGCGCTTATGCTGTCCGGGGTACATATGCTACCAAGATTTGCCTTTGCTGCCCAGGGGCGCCTTTTCTAGCCAAGGGCGCATATGATATCCGTAGGGCGCTTCATCCAGGGGGGCGTCTAGGCTACCTGGGGGCGCTTCATCCAGGGGGCGCCTAGGCTACTCAGGAGTGTATTAGTTCCCCATGGCGCAATCTTGCTATCTAGTGGCGCCTTTTCTTTGCCGGGGCGCTTTTGTTAGCTTTCTAAATTTCATCTGCAACATTTTACTGGGGCGCAAAAGACCAGTAAAGGCGTCTAATGTTTGGGCAGGGGCGCTTTGCCATGGTTTTAAGGAGTATGTGTTAATTCAAGTGGAATAAGTGGTATCTACCACCTTGGCGCACGAGATGGGTACAGGCGCGCCACTCATATCGGGCGCCTTCGGCGCCCGATATGAGCTAAGCTCTACTGGGGCGCTTGGGAGCTAAGGGGGGCCCGGGCCCCCTGGGCCCCCCTTGATCCGTCACTGCATGTTATCCCTATGGATAACATGTAAGGTCATGTTTTGACCTCTCGTGACCTTAAATGTGACCTGAAAAAATGGTTCAAATGTTTTCAATGGAGAAGTGGATGGGCAACCCAACGCCGTTTACCGTTTTTCGCTACCTACCGTGGTTCTCGAGATCTTAGGGGGGTGGGTACCCGCCCCCCGTCAAAGCGAAGGTGGCTCAGACCCCCATCAATGCGCGTGTTAATGGGGAGGGGGTAGAGGGCTCGAGATTACCCCCAACTGCATAGGATCAGCCTCCGGCAATGCATTTACTAGGTATATGCACTCTGACATTTCATGGAGGGCTTGATCCCCTAGCCCCCTTGTGTCCGCCACTGACCCAACTCATTTTCCTTGTGTCCGCCACTGACCCAACTCATTTTCCTTGTGTCCGCCACTGACCCAACTCATTTTCCTTGTGTCCGCCACTGACCCAACTCATTTTTTGGTATTTGCTGGATACAGCGGGAATGGGCAAGGACCACGCATTTAGGGGAGCATGAAAGGCGGAGTAAATAGAAAGCTCTTCTCCTCAAGTGAGGTGTATCTTTGGGGCCTACAGCCCCCACGGATTACCTTGAAGAGTTCTTTATCCAAGACTCGAAGACCCCTCGGACTACCGAGACCCCAGCTTGGCATCTGAAGCCTGGGCCCAAATCCACCTGTCTATATCTGTCTATATTTGTCTCAAGAGGCCACCGTTCAGCCACCCGACAGACCACCATTTGAAAAGCACCCATATCAGTTTTTGAACCTTAGGCGGAGCCAAGAGGCCTCCACACCCACCATGATCGATCCCACCGGGACCCCTCCGCACTGCGCCTCAGTGCCCCCTGGAACCGCTTGGTGCCCTCTGAAATGTCACTTCCCACTCCTCCACCTTAACCCGCGCATTGACGGGGGCGGATACCCGCCCCCCTCAGGTTTTTCGAAGATAGCAGGAAAACGGCAGCGCGTAGCGCCGCTGTACTTGGCATACCTTTTCCCTCATCATTTTTAAAACTTATGTGAAAATTTTAAGGTTAGGTCATCTCAGGTCAGGTCACCAGTACAGGTCAAGTGACCTGACCTCAAAAATGTTTAAGATAGCATAAGTCGGAGCAGGGTAAACTTATCCGATTGAAACTCATATCACATAATAGCCTCACCGAGTTCTCTAAAATATTTTCCGGTATTTTTGATATCGATGAACTAAGGTCAGGTACGAGGCATGAACTTTCCATTGGAAATACATGGGAAAAATGTTTTTACGGAATAACTCAGTAACGGATGGTGATAGACCATTTACTTTAGCTGCATTAGACTCGCCTGGGCTTTGCAGTTCTAATGATATGCATTTTTATATAATTTGACCCTGACCTGACCTCAGGTCAGGTCAAATCCTTGATTTGACCTAGCAAGGTTAAATTATATATCATTCGATTCGGCTTGCTGAGAGGATTCATATAGTTTAAGTCGTTTTGCTCTATCTTCACTTGTTCAAATGTAATGCCGAAAGACTGAATTTACATGGTATCCCTATGACGGCATGTTTTGACCTCTCGTGACCTTAAATGTGACCCGACAAAAAATGGTTCAAATGTTTTCGATGAAGAAGTGGATGGGCAGCCCAACGCCGTTTACCGTTTTTCGCTACCTACCGTGGTTCTCGAGATCTTAGGGGGCGGGTACCCGCCTCCTCGTCAATGCGAAGGTGGCTCAGACCCCCGTCAATGCGCGTGTTAATATGCAATTTGGCTGCCCTCTGATAGGTCACATCTTAACACGCGCATTGATGGGGTTCTGAGCCACTTTCGCTTTGACGGGGGGCAGGTACTCCCATAAGATCTCGAGAACTACGCTGGGTAGCGAAGAACGGTAAACGGCGTTGGGTAGCCCGTCCACTTTTGCATCGAAAATATTTGAACCATTTTTGTTTTGTCAGGACATATTTAAGGTCACTAGAGGTCAAAACATGTCGCTATAGGGATAACATGTGAATGAAGGTTTTCAGTATTACTTTTGAACAAGTAAAGATAGAGCAAAACAATTTGAACTATATGAATTCCCGCAGCAAGCTGAATCGAAGGATATATAAAATAACCATGCTAGGTCAAATTTATGATTTGACCTGACCTGAGTTCAGGTCAGGGCCAAATTAGTTAAAATGCATATCATTAGAATTGCAAAAACAAGCCGAATCTAATGCAGTTAAAATAAACGCTCTTTCTCCATCTGGTACTAAGTTATTCAGTTAGAACCATTTTCCCATGTACTTCCAATGGAAAGTTCATGCCTCGTACCTGACCTTAGTTCATCGATATCAAAAATACCGGAAAATGTTTTAGAGAACTCGGTGAGGCTATTATGTAATATGAGTTTCAATCGGATAAGTTTACCCTGCTCCGACTTATGCTATCTTAAACATTTTTTGAGGTCAGGTCACTTGACCTGTACTGGTGACCTGACCTGAGGTGACCTAACCTTAAAATTTTGACAAAAGTTGTAGAAATGATAGCAAAAGGTATGTCAAGCACGGCGGCACTACGCGCCGCCGTTTTTATGCTCTCCTTGAAAACTCGACGGGGTGGGTACCCTGACTTATGCTATCCGTCAATGCGTGTGTTAAGAATTGGTGCCTCTAGCGCAAATGACACGCCCTCCAGGCTCAAAAAAGCAGGTGGGTCAAGTGGGGGCCCCCTGAATAGGGAGCTCTCTCCCTTTGCTCTGAGGTGCCTTCAGATTGGTCCGTTCTCCCCAGGGGCTGGTTGTCAAACCTTTCGGAAAATAGTTTTATTGATCGGGTAAAAGTTGCAGAATGAATTATTAGCGAGCAGCTTCAGAGTCATTTTCGAGTCAGAGAGGGACCCAAGGGGGACGAAAGGGGTGGTCTCCCTCCCCTAGGACCAGGAGGCTGCTTTCTTCTTTGACTCCCGAAATTGGCGACTCCTTTGGAACGAACACTAAATGCTAGACACAAACTGACGCCACGCGTCAACGGATATGGTCCAAACGGGGCTCCGGAGTGGAAGGTGGTAAGGCGCTTCCAGCGCTATTCAAATCTTTCCGAATCACTTCCGATTCTTTAGATAGTTGGGGAGGTCCTATCGGACCCCCCAGGCGGTGATGTATACGAAAAGAGCCCAAACGGCGTCGGGCTAAGACACAGACCCAATGATTTCTAGTTGAGCAACACCCAGCTTCATTCCTGGTAAGTAGATGGTCGTCATGTGGTCCTGGCTTCAGATCATTGGGATGCAATCGTTTCTACTAACTATTTACCTCGGTACATCGACAATTTTGGGGCAAAACCCTCGGCACTTTGTTAGCTCCTCTTACTTATCAATGCATTTTACGCAAGACGTAATACGGTCGTGACGTGGCCACATTTTTCTTGCACTTGTCAGAACTGGGGAGAGAATATGCTATTAGGCTGAATTAAATGTCATAGCTCCTGTTTGGCTTAGTATTTAATCGCGAATACGACAGCGACCAAGCTGCTTACCGTCCCACCCCGGACCAGTGACATACCTCCAGATGCATGGTGGAAATATTCTGCGCTATAAACCAGGAGCAGCGAACCAGGCTACGCTCCAGAAAACCATTTTTCCTACATGCCTATCGCACAGCGCGTTCATGAAGCAACCACCAACAGTTCTGATATGCTGCAAGAATTGGAAATGTTCTTTGCCTCAGAGTTTTTTTCTTAAAGTAAAAGAAAAACCAAAATTTGTGCCGGAAAGCAGCAGAGTAAACACCTATCTGAGATACATATATGATGTGAATTGTTTTTAACTTATTGATGCTCATTACAGAGGTCAGTACCTAATAGACTTGGGACCGTCCGTTTCGGATAAGGCCTGGAAAATGTTGTCACATCCCGTCTTATTCCCTGGTGTTGCGTACTTTCCACACTGTCCGGCTCTGACCCTGACTTATAGTCAGCACCTCATTTTTGATGAGGCTAAATAATTTTGAATAATCGCGATGATAACCAGTATGAGGTGAAATAATCGCGAAAGAAGATAGCCAAGACCTATGGCAACCTGCACGCCAGTAGCGTAACATGGTATGGAAAACCAAGTTAGCTACTAACACCATCTCTCGCTCAATAGGAAAAGGGACTGGCCAAGGTCCCCCCTAGCTACGCCATGTCTCAACATATCTATCCTCAACTAAAATACACCGCGGAACCCTTGGTGCATACTATACTGCTGCCTTCCATGAACATGAAAATGGCTCACTTTTCAAGATCGCTCGCGTTGAACCGAGTACAATCATATGCAGTTCACGGCAAGTTCCAGCCGCCCCGTGAGGTCGACTCTCCAGCTCTCTACTTCAGCCGTCTGGACGGCTGGAGTGCCGGCTTCCTCCAGCTGGCCGCGTCCAGGCAGCGGACGGCGGCAGCGCCGGTTCCAGTGACGACGCGAGGACGCCCTGCCTGGCGCTCGGCTGGTCTCTCTCCGCGGCTCCGGCCCGCCGCCGCTCCCCCGCTCTCTCCCGCGCCGCTCCACCGCTCTACCCGCTCTCACTCCGGCTCTGAGTCGGCGGCAGCGCCGCAGCTGGATAGAGCTGCCACTTTTCGGGACCGGCGACGCTCACAAAGTGGCCTGTTTGTTCGTTTTGAATATATGGAGGCCAAAATTTGGCTAGATAAGCAGCTGGGGGTATGTAGCAGAATCTGACTTATGATTCTCCTTCGGAATCATAAGAGCACAACGGAGAATAGGCCGAAGCGAACGAAGTAGAACGAAGTCGGATGAGGTAGAGCGAAGTGAACGAAGTGGATAACCTTGGCCACATATCTTTGAAGAAACTACAATTAGTAAAACTCATTGCTCAAATAGATTGCAGGCAGGGATGGCAGAGCAAAAGCTTTCAGCTTGGCATTCTTCCAACTGATTTTCAGACCTCAAAACATTTTTTCTTTCTCTTGTCAAACAAAGCAGGCAAACTCAACCAAACCCACGAATCCAACAGCGTTCATAAAATATAACGAGTGCATCTCTCAACTTACTGACGACGCCACGTCTAAACAGCATCCAAAAATACGACCTCTATATGTGGTGTTCATTTGGGAAAAGTGGCGACTCGGGTGGGGACGGTTTCGGTCGGCGGCGGCCCCAGCCCTCTGACTCAGCCCAGCAGCGGCAGCGGCAGCGGCGGCGGCGGCGGCGGCGGAGCGGGGCTGACTCACAGCTGCTGCGGGGCGGACGGGGCCGCCGGGCGGCGGAGGGAGCGCCGCCGCTGCTGATCCTGGTGGAGCCCGCCGCACCGCCACCGAGGCTGAAGCCAGAGCGCGACTTCAACGGCTGGCTAGAGCACTACCAGCGCCGGAGACCTGGAGATCAAAATCAGCGATTTGTAGAGACGGGGAGATGTCACACTGGAATAAAGAATGGTATATATATATATATATATATATATATATATATATATATATATATATATATATATAAGCCTAACACAAGAGTGGAATGTGACTACGATTGACAATTGGTACAATGACTAATGGACTGTTGGATAGTAATCCGGTCAAAGGGCCCACAACTGGCACAAGCTTTTCTCCTAATTCAATTTGTTTTCACGTGTTAAAACAAACACACTGGGCCCTTTGCAGGCACCGCATGTTACTCAAGGGCATGCCGGCTCAACTCAAACACAGAAAATAAGCGTGCCGTAGAAGTCGAGCCCGCCTTAGAACAGGTCGTCAGTATTTGATTCAACAGCAAAATTTACTGGGGCGCTGATGACCCTACTTTTGACAAGACGCAGGCAAGCCCAGATACTTTATCCTATTCGGTCTTTAAAGCAAACAACTTAAAGGCCTGAGAGCATTGCTATCAAGTTATACCATCTAATTCAATAGCGAAACATAATTCAAACAGAATGGGTAGATAGAAAGGTTAAATTGGCGTGAAGCTCAAAGAGAGTACTGCTCTCCAATGACCTTTTCAAAAGACAATTTAACTGACTGTTCTATACCCTTATAGGTTTTGTGTCCTAGAAAATGGAAGAAGTGGCTTAACATGTCTGCTTTCAAGCTATATGAGCCCTCCATCGAATTACATATTTTGTACAGCACGTAATATGACTTTTTATTGGTCTAATATATTTTTCCTTTTCTCTATTCGATACCTTCACTTGGAGAACTTAGTTAACCAATTATTTGCCAATATTGTATTCTTATTTACTCATTATCATCACAACTACATATTCTTAACTCTAGAAATACAACTATCATTGAGTAAATATTACAGTTGAATGATTTATTATATTAATATTGATGTCAAATAATCCAATGCTCCCTAACTCTAATATACTCCCTGATGTTGAAAAACACCAATACTAGCCCAAGTATAATTCACATGATTAGGGATCAAATTTCAAGTATTGCACGAATTTCTAGACAAAATATGAAATACAACCCATCGTGAGGAGTTGGAGATCCAGCTCGGCCTGTGAGCCACCTTCAGACGTGCAATCGGGAGGTAGAGCCAGACGACCCAGTCAAGAGCGGCGCGGCGGCGGGGACAGGTCAAACCTGTCCAGCAGTGCACCGCTGCCGGACCTGCAGCGGCGTCCCCGCTGTTGCACCACCCCCACCACACTGCACATGTCGACCGGCCTCGAAAATTCTCTAAAACTATGTTCATGTATCAGTTTTGGAATAAACACATTGTTTAAGCCTACATCTCAAGCATGTTTGCAAATTCTAATCGAAAGAAACCATAAAGAAATAAAACAAAAGGAGCAACTCACACGACCGTCGCCACGAGATTTTAGTTGTGGTAACGTACCCCGCTCTGATGATGACCCGGGAGAAGGAGGGGGAAGGGGAGGTGAATTTTAAACATATTGGCCAAGGCTAGAGATCCCTTCTCGACCCGAGGGAGGAGGGAGGGTCCTGGATGGTTTAACGCTGGCACGGTGATACAGGCCCTATACATAGCCTATGGGTGACCAAAATCCAGGGTCCTGACCGCCCCTCCCCCCACGAATCTCCACCCATGGTACTACCTGCTGACGATGCACCTTACCAACCAACACATGTTCATACGTCGATTAGGTAGGCAGTCGTAGAAGTGAGAAAACGCACACAAATATAGATCGAATCCAAAGTATTGTATAGATCGTCAAAGTATCGTAGTAAAAACCAAAGTATCGTCTTTGATTCGCAAGTTGAAGCGGCGCGCTTCCCTTGTCTGCCACTGTCGAAGCTCAGGAGCTTACGTAAGCTGTTCCTGGCGGAGGCGGACTGGGGAGCAAGTCCTCTACACTTATACATTTCAATATCAGAACCATATCAATACCTGATGTCAGACATGGGAGCTCAGATACGCAGGATGAAAATTAATACACGCTTGCCGTGTATAATTTCTTATCTCTTATGAAGTTATTCATTCAGACTTCTCATCCCTGAAAAAATGCGGTACTAGGTAGACATTGGGCGGTTAATTCCGATAGCATGGCTCATTTCAACCTATCACCATCTGGAGGGGTCCGATCGGACTTTCCTTCGTTTTTCGCAAATGATTCCAAGCCGATTCAAATGGAGCACGCGTTGATTTACAGGCTTTCAGGGTGATAAATATGACAACTTATGACAAAACATTGGCATCAGGTCAGGTCAGGTCAACGAGTTCTGACGTCATTTACAAACCCATATACGGTGATTCTGTCCTTGAAAAATGTGACTGACAAAACCAGGGTGTAACTCAGCTTCTAGGAGAGCTAGACCAAGTTTCTAAAGATCATTGAAGATCTCTTAAAATGATCAATTTGTATGATGCCATCCATTCTGAGGTCAGGTCAATTCCAAGATCTGCCAAGGCCACCAAAAGTCACGGTTTTTCAATTGTTTGTGCCTATAAATTTTGAACGGAACAAGATACAGTATTAAATTTGGTATCACAGTAATGAGCATGACTCCGGGATGATTCTAATGATAGCAGCATAACCTTGAAAGGTCACTATTTAAGCTCAACCACAGGTCAAGGTTATAATGTGACCTTACAATGTCATGCGGAATACCATTTGATTGATTGAGTCAAGGCAAACATATTTTTGACTTTTGTTTAGATCTATGTTTCATGGTTCGAGAGTTATAAGGGATTTTCTAAATCGGTCTAAATTTGACTCATTGTGGCCCACTGTGACGTCACGGGTCAAAGGTGATTCCAGAGTAGAAGACGATAAGGTGTTTCTAGCGCCGTTTCAATTTTTCCGTATCAATTCCTGTTCCCGAGCTTGTAGAGGGTCCGATCGAAGCCCCCAAGCGTGTACAAAAAGGGTCCATACGATGCAGGGTCAAGCTTATTGTCTAGCCTATAAACTTGGCAATATGCACGATTTATACAAAGACTTTGAATTTTTGAATATGGAAGATTTGGCAACACAATTTCAGAGACCATGGAGATATTCAGAGAACGACGATTATTTTCATCACACTCTTGTTTTTCTGCAACCAAATTGGCGTACGGGCTCAGTTTTCTGTAAGTTGTAATGCAACAATAGGTTGAAACAGATGGAAACGCAACTTTTAGAGGGAATAGCTGCCGACTGGTTTCTGGGCAATGAGTAGCAATTCTACAAACTAACTTAACCCTCGCTCAGGTGAGAGTTTCCAGCACCCCGCACCCCTTCCCCCTTGTGGGTTTTGCCAACGATACTAAAAAATAATTGCGGCACTTAGTGACACTGTACTTGGCATACATTAGCATTGCTGACTTGTACAATTTTTTAATTCTTAGCTTGGGTCAATTCAGATCAGGGTTGGCAAATTTAAGCCACGTTCTGGTTTAAACCGGTTTAAACCATGGATTAAACCGGCTGGCATAAATTAATTTATGCCACCCTGGTTTAAACCACTTATCATGACAATAATAAAAGCCACTCACGTTAAGTTCTCGCGAGAACTGTTTTTCATATTTTCAAAAATAATATGAAACTTAAAGTATAAATACCATATTCATGTTCAAGTGCTTACTGATCTTAAACATATATTTTTGGAGTGTCACAAACGCTAACAAAAACCCTAGCACAAGCTAACCTATCATTAACATTTTAAAAAATACCTTTGCATTCCAATAACCATGCACCACATGATATTGGCCAACATCCACTAAAAGACCACCAAAAAAGCACGATAGAGTAAATAGCCTAAGTTTGAACAGGGCCAAAATTCTAGCCACCAACTTTCAAATGCAAAGCTGTCTTTCTGGCACAGGGCCCGGCGCGGCCGTCATTAAGCCGACATGATGCAGTCGAGCAATGTGATATGTTGCTGCCCAATGAGTGTTTTTTCGTATAGTAATTTGTCACGCTTTGTGTGAGACCAATACAATTTTGCCTTGTTTTGGAATTGCTTTAATGACTATGTAAAGTCCATATATCTAACCAACCATAATAGCGAAAGAATATGTGACCTATCTCCACATCCAGGTAAAACGCTGTGATTACGTGCACTGTTGAAACAGTATCACATTCACCTGTTCGTAACAGTATGCTCCAGCTTGCCAGTATTAATCAACATTGACTTTGTGCTCAGCCAACTTGATGGATGACATACTCAACTCAAATTCTTCAAACAATATGCAAATTGATAGTATTGTGCAGTTCTCACCTATCTATCTTTGATATGAAAGGGTGCTCTTGGATTAAACGCGTCTTTCATTGATTCTGAATTTAAGCCGGCTTTTATTAATTTAAGCCGGTTTAAACCGGCTTAAATTAATAAAAGCCACTGGCTGGCATAAATTCAATTTAAGCCGGCTTTTTTCCAACCCTGATTCAGATCAGGTCATCAGGCCAAGTCAAGTGACATCACCTACAAAAATATTTCAAGTGGTACAAAATGGAAGAACAAATGTTAAATCAATGGTCCTGCTATACATTTGCGGACGCAGTGGAGGGGGGCATTCCGGTCATGGCCCCCAAAGCGCTGGAGTGGGGCCAAACTATCTTTTGCCCCCCAAACGCCAGAGAAATTTTTGAAAAAAAGATGTTTACACTAGATCTGTAGAGAAAAAAAATATTCGCTCCCACCCACCCCCCCCCGCCCGAGAGCGATCATGTACTTTGAGAGGTAGCTTATACTAGGTCTGTGGAGCACTGAAAAAAGGTGTTTACACTAGGTCTGTAGAGCAAAAAGATCTTCGCTCCTACCCCCCCCAGGAGGAGAGGCAGACATGGGTTTGCCCCCCAAAACTCGGGTCTGCGTCCGCCCCTGCTGATATACACATAATAAGCCCATCGATCACCATAGGTTGCGGTAACATAATTTTTAAATCGATGACCGAGGGTCAGTGGTGACACCTATCCATATGAAATGCATCTGGAAAACGGGAATTAGCTGAAAATTACAATTTTTCCGTAGAGACGCTGATCATGAAATATTATTCTCAGAATCATAGTATATCAGGCCACTCGAGAGGTCCATGTTGCGTACTATGACCTGTGGTCTTTGAGAGGTCATCTGGGACTACTTAAGCAGGTTTTCAGATTTGGGGAAGAAAACTGCACAAGGAATAGTGATAAAACTTTAATGTTGATGCCATTACGTTTGAATTATTATTTTGAAACGGCTTATATGCATATTTAATATTTTAGGTCAGATAGTGGCCTTGACCTGGCCATAGGGTCAGGTAGTTTTTGAAATTTTAAATTTGATGGTCATGTCGTTCAGTATTCGATTTGCCGTAGCGGGGGAATCTTATGATGCCTAAAAGAGACTCTTATTCAACCCAGTCTGACACTAGAGCAAAAAAGAAATATTCAAAAACCTATAATGTTGTTTGTGATGATCTAAACCTGTCATGTCATGATCGGCCTAAAACCTGTCAGGATCTAAATACTGACTTGAGCCAAGAAGTGATCAATTCAGTTTCTTCTGGGATTATTCTGGGTTATCTACCACCATTGTGTTTCGAGGGCATGTTCAAACCCCCTCCCGATACCAGGGCGAAGGTGGATTGAAGGTCCAGTAGGGTGGGTGTTAACACTCCTTTCCTAACTCACGATCACTTTTATGGCAACACTGATGACATTTGTTGTATTATCCTATACCTCTTAAATAACTTAACCCTCGCCCCGGTGAGGAGCCGTGTTTGAGCACCTCCGTGTTTTTTCCGGGGAAAGAAAAAACGGTGGCGCGAAGCGCTCGCCGTACCAGGCACACCTTATTCTTGATCAATACCGAAGCTTACCTCCAAAAATCTAAAGTTGGGTCATCCCAGGTCAGGTCACCAGTGCAAGTCAAGTGACCTCACCTCCAAAAATGTTTAATGTGGTATTAGTAAGAAAACTGTGTGTCTATCCCATTGGAAACTTTTATCACATAATGAGCCCGCTCAGTAATACAAAATTTTGTCCTGGATTTGTCATATTGACCATCTAGCGTAAGGTACGGATCACGATCTCTCCATTGGAAATGCATGGGGAAAACGGAAATTAGCCGAAAAATTGTTCTAATTTTGTAGATACCGCTTGAAATACCTCGTTATTCTGCAAATCATAGTATGCTAGGTCCCTTTATAGGTTCATTTTGCTGGTTTGGACCTGATACCTCTGAGAGGTCATGTGGGGCTAATTAAGCAGGTTTTCAGACATGGTCAATAACGTTGCAGTAAATGATGATAAAGTTTTATTTTGACACCATTACGTTTGTATTGCTATTGAAAGTCGATTGATATGCATATTGACTATGCTAGGTTAGGTGGTGACCTTGGCCTAACCTTAGGTCAGGTCATTTTCATGTTTTAATCTAGTATAGTCATATTATACTCATTCAATTTTCCGCAACGAGAGGAAGCGAATGGTGCATATAAAATGATTCTAGCTCCATTCCGTCAGACGCTAGAGCCTAGAAACTCTTCTCTAACATACCACCTTCTTTGACCTATCATTGACCTGAGCAAAAAAAAGTGATGTAGTTTCGCCATGAAATTGTATAAGCTATCAATCAGCGTCCGCAAAAATCGCTATCTCGCATAGGAGCCGAGTTCGAGGGTGGGGGGGGGTGAAACCTCCCCCACCAGGACGAAGGTGGTTTGGAGGCCCACCATACGCGGTTGTTGAATAAACGATTCTCAAAAGCACAAACGCCACTTTCACTTTTGGGATTTCCCCTCTCGCTAGGCGGCACCACTTGTTACTGCTCAATGCAGAGTGTCGTCGGGGCTTTCCGCTCCTGAAGTTATTCAATGTCCCAATGCATCTTCCGCCCCAACTGGAGTCAATTCCCCTCCCCTTCTGGAGTCCTGGATCCGCCGCCCATATAGGTACCGGTCGGCTACGGAGCTGGGCTCGAGTGCCATCGGGGTGGTAGTTATAAGGGGATAATTGGCAAGTAAGTTTTCACTGGGTAAAGCAAATTAAACAACTTTTGACACTTCATCTCAATCTTTACTATTAGTAAGGTAAAACATTTTCAAGGAAGGTATATATATATATATTATATAGGTAGGTAAATAATGAATGGCAATACATAATAGTATTATGCCTGATAGTGAAAATTTTTAGTTATTGACATGAAAATCGTTCATAGCAAAATTAATTTTCCATGAGAATTTATATTATCGTTTCAAATAAATGATCGAGTGATTTTGATAAAGTAATTGTACTATACTGTTTTTGAACATTCAAAGGTGACCAAGTTAGGCTGTTTTGCACACACTCGAGAGCATTATCAAAGTTTCTATTAAATCTGCGTTTATGTTCACGTTATGACGTCATGCTTGTTAACTCGGCTCTTCCAGGGCTTAAAAGCTTCCCCACGCGCATGGTACATTACAGTTCAGACCAGCTCCGGTACAGGTTAAAAACAGGAAAATCATATGTCTGAATTCGCAATGTTGTTCAGTGAACATCATTCACCTGTTACCCGGCAGCTCAGTTGGTAGAGTGTTGGGCTCCGGCCCGCTCAGGAAACCGTGCAGTGGCAGTGCACTGGTGAAAGCTTGGCATCGGATCCCCTGAGACGCTCCGTCGCTCAATATTTACCAAACATAGGTCGCCTGGCAACTGACTGGTGAGCGGGTAGCCTAAGCGGGGTGGCCGTCCCTGTGCCTTGCGGGATGCTAAACTTTTGCTTCAAAATTAGCCCGTCTTTGCGGGAATTGCTAGTTCGGATGATTAGTTCGGAGTTTCTGCGACAAGTCCCTTCATGACTTTAGTGAAAATCCCAAAATCCGAACCTGCAATGATTTGAGCAAAACGAAAGTTTTCGGCTATGTCATTTTGATAAAGTGATCGTTCAAAATACGCGGCAACTTTTGAAAGTTGCACCCCCGTCGCTGCTGTTCACCACTGCAGAGGAGGATCTAGCCGGTCGGTTTGGCGGTAAGCCAAACACAAAAAGCAAACAAAACCGTCTCGCGTTAAAACCTTTTGCGCACAATATAACTTGGCGGTAGGATTTGGGGGTACCCAAGGCGATAAGCAAAACAAAAGCATCAACAAAGCGTCACGGGGTGAAACATATGGGCACAAAATGTTTGTTCTTGCTATCCAAAGCCAAATACTTGCACTGAAGTTGACTGGTTCTGTTTGAAGGTGAGAGTTAAAGCACCGAAATCTTGCTTAGAAGCTAAAAAGAAGCCTGGACAAAAAGGAGGTCGACCGCTTTGAGGGGACAGAAACATAGTTTTGCCCCGATATTTTCTGTTATGTGGGGGTGGGAGAGCAAAACTTGTTTCCGTTTTGCCCCCTCCCCCACCCTCCTGGATCCGCCACTGCACCTCTGCACTGCAGTAGGCTGCTTGGCTGACAGAGAAGCGCAACTGCTAAATATACAATTGAGGCTAATTCGGATGCATTTTACCAAGTAATCATATCTCTTATTTCCAGGTTATTAGTCATACGAATTGAAATTTGAAAGCATGGACGGAAGAGATGGTGATGTATGTACATATGAAGCGTGATTTGGGGGGGAGGAATTGCAGAGAGTTACTGAAGCTTTTTTAATCAAATGATTTTGAGATACGTATATTGTTTGAGGATACTCGTCCCAAATCCGAAAGGGAACCGACGAGGACGTGCTATCTATTCTAGTTCATCAAGGTAATTGATCCGAAAGTTTTGTTTCCTGGGATTTTGCCCTCATTTGACCCCCGGATCGAGTCGGATGTTGTAGGTATTTTTCTGTTCACAAAAGGTACCTATTTTCTTGAAAGGTCTTGAAAGGTATTTTCTGTCACAGCTCACAGTTACAATGTTCAAGGTCTGTCGCGATCCCTGGTCAGGGACAGATTCGATATTTTTTAATGACGGGGGTGCAGCATCGGGGGAGGGGGCAATCTACCATTTGGGGCGCCTTTGGTAAATTGTTTTGGCTGTTTGCAACGTTGTTTAACACGCGCATTGACGGGGGCGGGTACCCGCCCCCTCGAAGTTTTTCGAAAACAACAGAAAAACGGCGGCGCGTAAAGCGCCGCCGTACTTATGGTATACCTTTTCCCTCATCATGCATTTTACAACTTCTGTGAAAATTTTAAGGTTAGATCATCCAAGGTCGAGGTCACCAGTACGAGGTCAAGTGGACCCCGACCTTAAAAAAAGTTTAAGATAGCATAAGTCGGAGCAGGGTGAACTTATACGATTGAAACTCATATCACATAATGGCCCTACCGAGTTCTCTAAAGGTTTTTCGGTATTTTTGATATCGAATGACCTAAGGTCAGGTACAAGGCATGACCTCTCCGTTGGAAATACATGGGAAAAATGTTTTTTACGGAATAACTCAGTAACGGATGGTGATAGAGCATTTATTTTAGCTGCATTAGACTCGCCTGGGCTTTGCGGTTCTAATGATAATGCATTTTATATAATTTTACCCTGACCTGACCTCAGGTCAGGTCAAATCCTTGATTTGACCAAGCAAGGTCAAATTATATATCGTTCGATTTGGCTTGCTGCGGGTATTCTATAGTTCAAGTTGTTTTGGCTCTATCTTTACTTGTTCAGATGCTTAGTGGCCGAAAAACTGAATTCATATGTTATCCCCGCTGATGACTGGCATGTTTTGACCTCTCGTGATCCTTAAATATGACCTGACAAAAAAATGGTTCAAATGTTTTCGATGGAGAAGTGGATTAGGGCAACCCAACGTCGTTTGCCGTTTTTCGCTACCTACCGTGGAGTTCTCGAGATCTTAGGAGGGGGCGGGTACCTCGCCCCCGTCAATGCGAAGGTGGCTCAGACCCCGTCAATGCGCGTGTTAAAAAATCAGTGGCTTACAAAGGTTGCCAGGGAAGGAGAGAACTTCTTACTGGTCAAACAAGTACCAATAAAGCCGGGTGCCTGTATCCGAACTACTTTTTTGAAGTCGACTTCACCCATGGGCTCCTTTTTAATTTTTATACCAATTTCTGTGCTCGAACTTACCCTGTCTG